>CAIGQQ010038153.1:3311832-3328739 GCA_903798035.1 Danio albolineatus
CACACACACACACACACACACACACACACACACACACACACACACACACACACACACACACACACACATATATATATATATATATGAAAATTTTACCTCATAATAAATGTACTGTATTTTTGTGTAAAGCCATGGGGATTCATTCTTTTTTTGTGTGACGTGCACACTGTTAACGCAGTGTATTTGCTGTCCTAACATAACAATTACACAAGAATGTGGCATAACGCCTTATGTGTGACTGATTGACTGACTGACTCAGTACCTAAACGCATCACACAGTGTAAAAACAACAGAAAACCCCCAAACCTTCTCAACAATCCTGAGGAACCCTGATATTAAATCCTGATCCTCAGATTCATCTGGAGACGAGTGAATGAAAACTCCCTCATGTTCAAATACCACCTGCAAAACATAAGAAAAACAATTTTAAAAAAATCTATTGATGGAACATTAGATTGATCAAATATCAGAGATATTATTCTCTTTAAATAGGTCAGCAAACAAGCATTTCAAGATCTTGTTTCAGTTCTCCATTCCCTGTGCCTTAAAAGGCAAGTTAGCTTGAGGCTTCCATTTAAAGGGATAGTTCACCCAAAAATGAAAAATTGTAGTTAATTTACTCACGCTGAGTACATCTAAGATGTAGGTGACTTAAAATAAAATAGATCTATAGCTGAATATGTGTACTACAAATAATTCAAAAAGCATTTTTTACTTTAATAACTTTAATAATACTTTTCTGTTGAAATTATAGGTGGATTGTAGGTAACAATACATAATGTCAAGTTTCTTGCACAGACCGAATATTTCTCTTCACAAAAACCCTAAATGTATCACAAGTTGTAGGTTTAAATTTGTTTTGCCCATAAACGTGTTTTTTGATAAACTTAGTGTAGCCTTTGACTTACATATTCTTGAATTATCAAGATTTCAAAAACAATCTGAGCTAAGTCATCTACATCTTGAATGGCTCCTGAAGAGTGAGTAAACTGGCAGCAGTTTTTATTTTCGAGTGACCTATTCCTTTAAGGTATTGACAGCTGTTGATTAAACACAAACAGAATGTTTTTGCAAAGTTCCTTAAATTAAAAATAGACATACCTATGTCACGGCAGAGCTTAATAAGACAGAAAACACAGCCACGATATTCACATATTTGAGCCGCATATGGTGTAACTATATGGTGATATGGATAAATGTAATCATGGTGTCCAAAACACTTGCTCATGTATGGAAAGAAACACAAGAAAAAAAAAGATATAAGCAAAAATACTGAGGTAAAGTTGGTTTTATATTCGCACATTCATCCAGTGACAACAGTGACAGTAACATGGTACTTTGATATTCGGCCAGAATCACATGCAAGTATGACTTCAAAGTCAAAAAAATAGTGCTAATGTTGTTTTGAACGATGTTGTACATTGATAGTCATTGGCTGCTAATATGATTTCGTTATTTAGAATTTGCAAATAAAGATATTAAGAATGTCCGAATATGCGACCTCAATAACGAAAACGAGGTTCTGTAAATATACGTTTGATAAACACAATATCATAATATTGACAACTAGATTTTTCCTGGACCTGACAGTACGTAAATCAGTAGACAAACTATGTACCATGTAGTCAAAAATATGTTTATGATCTTCATAAATCTACCAGCCAGCTCATGACTCAACATCAAAACTAGCTACAGCACAGACACAACTCTCATTATTTGCTTTTACTGGCCATGCGTTTAAACACGATCGATATTGAAGTTGTGGCGTTATCAACACCAGAGACGCCGCTTCTGACGTCCGTGTTTTTCGCAGTTTGATCAGCTGTGTGTCAGTGTTTGGCTGCTAGCAGTCAGGCTAACTGTTGCTAAACACAGCAGCTTCTTACATCAGTGTATCATCTTTTTCCCAACACCGACGGCTCAAAACTAGTCAAACGCAAAACCCTATTAAAGATCCACATAGCAATACTTGTAAAACCTAACTATATATAGTTTTGACCGAGTATTCGCTTGTAAAGCAGCATGCTCTGTACCTTGGGAGGAGTTGTGGCCGCCATGTCGACTGCTAAATAGACGACGTAGCACCGCTCACGTGCCTGTCAGCGACCCACAACAACACTGACGAGTCATTTTCCGCATGGCCAGCGAAGCGCAGGCGCACTGCCATCGTTATAATAATAATAGTAATAATAATAATAATAATAATAATAACAATAATAATAATAATTAGAAGAAGAAGAAGCAGAAGAAAGAATAAAGAAGGCAAGAGAGAGATAGGGGATAATAAGAGAGGAATAAGTTGCTGCAATGTTTGAATATGCTCCATATTTTCCTTTTGTATTCTATTCCTTTTGCCAAAATTGAAATGTCATACATTATATTCGAATTGTGCCTTATTATCTCTTAGAGAATAAACCTTGGTTTTCCGTATTGTAAAAGTGTGTTTTTGACGCGCTAAACATGTTATTTTTAAGGTAGGAATTTTAATTGAACTATAATTCTCAATTAAACAGGTATTACAATCTATGTTTTAGCACAATCTAATTTTAACGTAACACAATCTAATTTTAACGTAAAATTTAAAATGTAAAATTTGCACGAAAATTGTATTAATTTGACTCAATATTAATTTAATCACCTTCATTTGGTTCTAAAACCTTCGAGTTTCTTTATTCTGTTGAACACTAAAGAAGATATTTTGAAGAAAGCTGAAAACTTTTCGTTGACATCGACCAAAGTAGGAAAACAAATGCTATGGAAATCTATGTCTACAGATTTCGCGCTTTCTACAAAATTTATTATTTTGTGTTCAACAGAAGAAGAAACTCAAACAGTTTTGAAACAAGTGAAAGGCGAGTTGAAGAGAACAGAATTTTTAATGATGACGTATTGGGTTAGTATTCAGGGACAAAATGAATTACATCCAGTGAAAAGTACGTTATTAGAATGTTGGGAGCATAAGGAAACCAATTTCATTAGTTTTGGATGGATAGCTGAGGCAAAAGCCAGAGTTATAGGATTAGACCAATTAAAATACTGTAAAACAGTCTCAATCCCATATGTACCACCATGGTTTGTGCCATTACCAAATGTTGACCTAAGCATACAACAGGAATTAAAATACAACAATAGTAATATTCCAACAAAACATATAGTGCAGAATTATTTGGAGAAACACTACAAACAATCAATAGTTTTATTTACAGATGGATCCAAGGATCCTCAAACAGGGCATACAGGCGCAGCAGTATCCAAAGCAATGATACTCACATTAAAAAAAGAATAACTAATAACATATCAGTATACACAACAGAATTACTGGCAATATCAATTGCCCTACAATGGATTAAGGAGAACGAGGTGAATAGTGCAGTAATTGCATCAGACAGTTTGTCATCGCTTGAAAGCATTAAATCTGGAAGGTCATCATTTAGGATGGATATTCTTAATAAAGTACTCAGTTTGACATATTATATTAAAATTATGGGTAAATCTGTACACTTCATCTGGGTTCCGGCTCATGTAGGTGTGGAAGGGAATGAGAAGGCAGACATTCTGGCAAAACAAGCTCTTAGAACTAATGAAATCGATCTAGAAGTCCCGTTAAGCAAAACAGAAGCAAAATTTATAATAAGAAAGTATGCACAATCAGTATGGCAAGTATACTGGGATAACGTTGAAACAGGCAGACATCTTTATAATATAAATAAACAAGTCGGTGCTGGAAGAAGGGAGAACAGAAATCGTAGGGAAGGAAGTATTATAACTCGGATGAGAATAGGACACACTGGACTAAACCACACTTTACATAAAATAGGGAAACATCCAACTGGACAATGTATACACTGTAATCAACAAGAAACAATAGAACATGTATTACTTCACTGCAGTAAATATAATAAAGAAAGATGTGATCTCATTCATTCAATGAAAAAGGGGAAACATGATTTCACATTATCAGGGTTATTAGGGAAAACATCTGAGGTATATAATGAAATTATTAAATTTGTTAAAGAAACCAAGTTAGATAAAAGAATATAGATATTATTAACTGAAGAATATACTGTAACATATCCGTGTGGAAGGAATTTTTTTTATTATTATTATTTTTTATTTATTTTTTTACCGCTAGCTTCAGTCGTAATTCATCCAGTTCCATACTCCATTCCAGTCGGTGGCGGTAATGCACCTACAAGTTTGGTTGCCAACCGCCAGTAAAATCCAAAGAAGAAGAAGAAGAAGAGAACAGAATTTTCATTTTCAAACGATCCTTGATTGCCCCCTAGTGGTTCATGTTCCGAGGGGACTTTTATTTTAAAAAATGCGTCCAACTGGCGGGAACCTTGCGTATCAACAGATCAGCTTAAATATACGGACCAGACACGCGAGTGTGTTTACTTCTTTTTGTAATTATTGGTGAACTTATGTGCGTTGAGTATACACGGTCAGTCGTTGAGGTTATCTTATACTTATTTTATCAGCATTTCAGATGAGAAGTTGTACAAAACAGAAAAAGTGTGTTTTGAGTAACGTATCCTGACACAGAATGGTTCAAATAGTCATCTCGAGGTTGGTGTGAATACCTAAGCTACCGATATAATCTGACAATATTGTCTTAAAGGTGCTTATAGAAAAGTTTTTCGACGTATTTTATAGTAATGCCGGTGAAAGCCCTGCTGAGTGGCTGCTGGTGGAGCTGCAGGGAGAAATGGTGTCCAGACAAAACACTGGACTCGCAGGAAATCTGATGGGGGACCTGCACTACACTAAAGAGGTTTGTCGTTCTGTAATAAATGCACATCAGTGGCGGTTCTAGACCAGAGTAACTTGGGGTTTAGGGGGCACACTTTAACATACATCACTTAAACAATTATTCAAAGTCATTTTTTTTCATGCATCACTCTGCAGTCTTCATAAACAAGCTAATTAAATAACTTAAACTCAAAATAATCTTTTAATTTTATAATCAAAATAATTTTGTATTGTAGTGGGATAACACATTTCTAACATTCAAGTACATCAAGGCACATTTTTGCACCTGTAAACTTTAACAGATACAGTTGAAGTCATTTTTTTTTTGCCCTCCCATTAATTTAAAATAATGTTTTCCAAATTATCTTAAAGAAACCAAAAACAAAATTCATCGTATTTGCTGTAAATAATTATTCTGGAGTCATAATAAGTCTTATTTCTTAGTTTATTTATTGAATAAAAGCAGTTTTTAATTTCTAAAAATACAATTTTAAGGTCAGCATTATGAGCTTCCTTAAGAAATATTTACTGTATATTTCTGATTGTGTACACAATCTTGTTGACACGGGGGCACCGGCCCCCACTGGTCTCTTCCTAGAACCGCCACTGCTGGACATGTTTCAGAGGAAAATAAAATACACAAATAAAAACGTTTACACCTTTAACTAAAGGAATAGTTTACCAAAACTAGTGGTAAAGTCATATTTTCCTCAGGTTGTTTCTTTGAGTTTAGTTTTTTAATGTTCAACACAAAATAAGAGATGTTGAAGAATTTTGGAAACAGGTAGCCACTGACTTCCATAGTGTACCATAGTTTCGAACGTTCATCAAAATATCTTTTTTTGTATTAAGAAAAAAAGAAACTCATAGAGGTACATTTCCAATTTGGGGTGAACTATCACTTTAAATGTTATACTTTAATGGCTATTTTTATTTATGTGTGTTACATTCTTGATGTGTTCTCTCTCCAAGGGTGTACCAATCCTTATAGTCGGCCATCACATCCTTTATGGCAAACAGGTCAAATTGGAGAAGCCGTTTGCTGTTCTGATGAAGCACTCTGGACTCCCTCAGGATGCGGAGGAAAACATGGAGACAGACCAAGAGAAACCAACATCTTACACAGTCTCGGCTCTCATCAAAAAGAAGCTCATATTTAAAACCAGACCCAAACCCATCATCACCAATGTGCCAAAGAAGGTATAACTAGTGTCCAGATATCAGAGACTTACTTAGTGCATTTACTGCGTACATAAATTATTGTCAGCAATGTGTTTCTGACAGTAATAAGGAAATAAGTGTTTGGAAAGCTGTTGTAATAATAGGCCTCAAGTGAATTTAAACAACAGAAAAAGAAGAAGAAACGCTCACTCTTGAATCCAAGTTTATTGTATCAAAACATCAGTTACAAGTGTTTGCAAAAGTAATTACAAGGAAAATGTCCAAACTTAAAGAATGCAGTTTCTTGTATACACCAGAATGCACATAACATGTAAAGTTCAAATGAGATTAAAAGACCTTGATGACTATTTCCAGGTATTGTATAGGTTAGCTATGAAACCCAGACAAAATGGTTTCAATTCATGACGTATGTGAGTAAACAAACATAAGCTGCCAGTGGCAAACTGTAATCATGGTTAAAAACTCTTAACCTCTCCCCTGATGGATTATGAACAATTTATAATTTCCTAATCTGTACAGCGTAATGAAAATAACTTAACATGTTTTCCAAAAAATAAAGTTTCCTAGGAAAATGTAGATACACTGATATGTGTTTAGATTTGTGCATGTTTAAAATAGTTTTACATTACAAAAATATATTACTTTACACAATACTTGAAATGACTGGTGTAAATCTATTTTTTATTAATGAAATATAATTCACCATCTTCAAATTAACACTGGTTCCGTGTCTGGCAGGCAGCAGAGCAAATTGTTTCTCGCCGTAAATGTGGCTCTGATTCTGCCTCTTGCTCTACAGTGTATTGCTAACCCATTCAATGTTTTTTTATTTTTAAGCCCCTCGCTCTGAGGGGTTTCTGTTCCTGAGGAGCATATCAGTCTTAAAAGCTTGGTACTCGGTTTATAAACTGAAATGTATAAAATCTATAAATATACACGTGATCAAGACTGCATTTTGATTGTAAACATGATATAGTTCAGGTTTCATAATTGCATTGCATCAGGGTTGTCATAATGTTGCAGCCTTATAGGATGCCGCAGTCCACAGATGAGACGCAGTATTCACACATGTAATGCACAAACAGAAGTAGGCAAACATTTCATAAACTCAAGCTCCTCTCTGAACTTGTCCATGCACATATTTGCACACTAGCCTCAGTGTTTAGATCTGTGCCAAGGGTTTAATTTGTTTCGGGGGGAAGGGAAGAGAAAACGTTAGCATTCATTTTAAAACTGCTTTGTAAAAGTAAAATTGTGAATGTACTAATTGCTGCATTGGGTGGGCCGAGGAAAGAAAAACAGAAGGACTACTAGCTGTGCATACCATACAGCTATTTCAGTTCCGCGGAGTTCTTCGTATTAATCTCTTGTTAACCGAACATTTTAAATAAACTACTGGGAATAATATCGTAGGTTTATTTCAAGAGAGGGTTTTAAGGAATTGCAAAGGTGGTTGTATTCAGTAATATAAAGTTAAAATGCTCCTAGATATTAGGTCTGTATGTAGTTCATATAAAATTTAAAGTGGGAAAAACAGCAGTAATAATTATCACAAGTCAACATGCTTTTTAGGTTAAACATGTTGAATCTCCATATAAAATTACAGTTTGAAATGTTATTCAAAGTATAAATAAAATATTACGCGGAACTGCAGCAAAACAGTATACATTTTCATCCATCGCTGCTTTTGCTTATAACTTGAACAGAATGTCCCTTAAATCTGTTGTCTTGGGATTGGAGTGTAGGTTAGGTATTACTGTCCTTGTTACTTGCAATGCTTATTTTCACTATATAGTGAAAATAATATTAACAATTTATTTGTTTTAAATGATAGTTGTACCAAGTTTGTCATAGGTAAAAAGCAGAATGGGAGTAATATTAGGAGACCATGTAAGTATTTTTCTACTGGACATGGTAGAATAAAGCGCACTAAATGCTAGGGGGGGAAAAATCATCTTTGGTTGCCTGACATTATTCATTCCTGGAACTGGAGCAACTTTATGCACTGTAAATAAAAACAGTGTAGCAAATATATAGTGAACTATATTAAAATTCTAATTTAAATGCTGTTTGTTTATTGTATTATTATTTACGCCAAAACAGTATCAGCAGCACCACAATTTCTAAAGATGAAATATGCTGGATTGTCAGAAAGAAGACATTAAAATACTGACTGGATTTGGCAAGTAAGACCAGCTTAGGGTCTTATGCAGGTTTCCGCGAGTATTGGCGCACACCTTTCTCTAACCTTTACAGGTTACATCAGTTTCATGCTAAACTTTGGCTATAATTTTGTGCCCACCTCAGCTGGTGCCTCCTCTGTGTGTGCTTTAGAAACACAAGAAGCACCATTCCTGATTTCAGCTCATGTAAATCATGGCTTTTTCAAACGCTCTTGATTATGTTGACTGTTTGAAACCTCATGGGTAGCTGTAGCTAACATAGCTAAAACAACTGACAGTCTTGGACTTGCACATGATCCATGATTATTACCAGGATTGCAGCACCATGTAATATGGGGCCATTTCATATAAGCCCCACAGCATTTAGGCAGCAAATAAACCATGCTAGGCTTCGGCATAGGATAGCTGGAACTGTTCTTCTCTTTTGTTACAGCGTTTGGCCACTATAGCCAGGTAGAGCACCAGGAGTATAAGCCAGTAAGACGCATAGACAATGGTGCCTGCTATGAGAAGAGCCTTCTCAGTCTCAGTAAAGGGCTCTTGAACCTCGCAGTAAATGGTGTAAACCACTCCACCAAGCAGAATGGCTGTCCACACAGTAACAGGCACAGCTCCAATAAGATTTACCACTATCTTTTTCCTGCCTGATGTGCCCCATCCTGCTTTGTTAATAGTCAGCAGGGCAAAGATCTTAGCAGGCAGCAGGCTTGACATGTAGAGCAGTGAGTACAGTGACATGAAGATCATGACAAGGCTGCCCCGCAGGAAGCAGGCGTAGGTGGCCTTCACCATGCCCACCAGCTGGACCGTCAACAAGAAGAGTAAGATGTTCCACAACCGGCCTCTGTAGAAGAGGTGGATGACCGTAGCCACCAGAAAGAAGGGGAAGAATCCAGTGACCACAGATTCATAGGTCATCCACAGGCTGTGCTTATGGAACCAAAGCGCATTGTAGAGCCACTCTCGAAAGTAAGACTTGCTCCAGCGGGTCTGCTGATTGAGCCATCGCAGGTACTGTGTGGGGGTCTCAGTCTGGCATTTAGAGCGTGCCGTGAACTTGGTTTTGTAGCCAAAGCTGAGGACGCGGTTGGTGAGGTGTCGATCATCACCAAAGCTGCACTTGCTTCCAAGGAAGGTCTGGTGGTACCAGGGCTCGAGGAACTGCTGGAGAAGAGAGTTACGGTACATTCCCAGAGGTCCACTGATGCACTGCACACATCCAAAATAAGACTGGCAGGCCCGCTCCACATTGAAGGCCATCCAGTACCGGACACTGCTCAGAAAGGAGATCCAGGAGTCGTACTTGTTCAGAATCTGAAAGAAACAGTGAATTAACTCTTGGTGGGTGTTTTATACATAAAAAAATGTAATAGAAAACTCAAATGAGTTTGTTGAAATGTCTCTATATATAGTCTTAATATATAAACAGATTACCTGAACATCTCCTCCAACTCCACCCACTTCAGGATCCTCCTCTAGAATCTTCAACATCTCAATAGTGCATGCTGGATCAAGTACAGTGTCTGAATCACATACCTGCAAGCAAACCAAACAGAGATATTTACTTGAAAGACTTTCTCACTAACTCGTATACAACTATTCACTCCATTTCAGAAGGTAAGGCTCATGTTAACAATCACTGTGTGAACAATCCAAGGACTGTTGTAAAGACAGGTTCACAGATGTTTCAAGGTCATTTCTGTTTCTGAAAATACACATTGAATGCTGAAACAATGAATAGTTGATGACAGCACACAGGTGTGCTCTCAACTACAGGCGAATTTAAAGGACTGACCTTTGACCTCAGTGTTGCAAGGATTCCGATTACAGAGACATTGAGATGGCGGTAGACTTTGAAGAGTTAGTTAATTGTAGGCATAAAAAAAGTAACAAGCAAGTGCAAAAAGGATACTGTTTGGTGGGGTGCTTGTCTCGTGTAAACATTTATTTATGCAGTATTTTTAGATTTTTTTGGTTGTTAAATAAGGTTTACACATACCTGTATGTAATCCACTGTATCTCCAAGTGCTTTGAAGGCCGTATACATCACTTCCCTCTTGCCACCCCATTCCTGCATGATGCAGGAGTAACGGCAGCTCCGCACCACCCTGGCTACTCGTGCAGTCTCTTCAGCATGCACCAAGCCTTTCCCCCCTCCTCCTCCATCCCCGTTACTGTGGTAATTCCCTTTCCACACCACACAGCCTGTCTGCTCCACTCCCCCCATCACCTCCTGGAAGATATCCATCATGTAGGCATCCTCCTGCCGATTGCCGTCCACCACCAACACCACTTTTAGCCCGGGAAAAGAAATGCGGCGAATGCTCCGCAGACACTTGCGAAGGTAGTCTGGATCTTCCTGATAGGCTGCAATGCAGAGGGCCACAGTGCGGCGCAGGTGCTGAGGTCTGGAGGGGCCTCGCATTTGTCGGTGCTCCAGGTAGGCGAAGAGGCTCTGCAGGAGAAGGTGGAGGGAGAGAAAAGCACCGTACAAGCCAAAGGACAGATGGTGCTGCTCTGTGTGGATGAACTGGTAACCTGTCACATAGGCTAGTAGGATTGCGAAAAGTACCACGGCTGCAAATAAGGTGGTGATGAAGATCCGCACCGCAGTGCCAAAGCGAGAGGGCATCTGAAGGAAGAAAAAAAATAACATGACTTAACTGCAGAGAGCAAAAACATTACTACATCTGGTCTCTAACTTTAATAGACCATTTGCTCTTTTCTCTCTTCTCATCTTTAAGTGGTTTGAAAAATATCAATATCAAATATCCTAATTTTGAAGTACAAAAAAATTGGCCACAACCCAAATTGTGACAATATTGAAACTCTTTTGTGAATCACTCTTATTCACTCTCATTGTCGTTCTCACTTTTTCCTCTCATTCTTACAGGTTAATCACTTTAATTAAAGGCTAGGCTGAGTTTGGCAGGTAATCAGTGGAACCCAGTCTAAGGAACAATCCTCCCCTTTTATTCATTCAATTGCCTTCAACTCTCATGGAACAAAGGCCCGCTTCACTCGGTGCCCTTATATCATAACAGCCACCGCAATGGAGAAGAGTGGCAGAAATAACGCCGACTTCCACTGCAGTGGATGTTGGTTTTTCTACTACAGTAGCTGACTGTTCACAAAGTTACTTACCATTGCGCTTGACCAGTAGTTCACTGTTTGACGTCATACAATTCCATAACTATCCCTTTCATACTGGCAATTTAGGTTTAACGTTATATGTGATACACAAAATAGAACCACTTTAAATTGATTAAAAATAATTTACACTTTTCTCACATTGTTCAATACGTTTTGTGATGTGAACAAAGACCACCCTACTATAGACCCTGAGGGTGACAGCAGGCAGAAACTGAGTATTATGTTTGACCCTAATTAGAGGGGATCTTCCTCCGGAGGCTTGTTAGGTTAGAGGAGAGACTGAAGTGAAGAAGGGTCCCTTGTCAAACTCAACAAGACCATCACAGATTCCCTAAACATTACCATATTTGTGATGAAAGGTATAAAGGTGTTCACACAGCAGCCTTTGATTATCTGGTGGGATTGTTATGTCCACTCAAGATCTATATTCAATGTTAGTGGCAAATATGCTTATTGAGACATCACAGAAGGTTGAATGAATATATATATATATATATATATATATGATTGAAGAATACTGAATAAATATTAAATATATATTGAAAGAACATAAATGTGTTTATCCCTGTTATTTTTATCAATACAATTAAGGCTGGTCGATTAATCAGAAAGTAATCAAAATTAATAACCTAGAATCGATCAAATTTTTCCAGGCCGATTGTTTTTAGCTACGTTCCCTTCTTACCGCGTGGAGTCATGTAACCTCGCTCTGTTAAGACTGATTTATACTTCTGTGTTGAGAGCATGCATTTGGTGCAGCCTTCGACTGTCCGTATACCCGCGGACCTCTAAAAAAATGTAACTACACGTCATGACAATGTGTACCACAGGCTTTGTGATTGGTCAGTTTGATAGCAGTGATGAGTGTGGCCTGTGGGATTAATTTAAATTGTTAAATGTCTATGTTCAATAAATAATCATAAATAGTAGATAGTGTTTGTTTCCTTCAATTATTTCAAAATCAAGTAATGCACCCTTTATTCAAAAATCTCTCACTGGTAATATGCGAACATAATTACTGTACAAAACCTGACAGTGAACTACGAGGGAAAAAGAATAAAATAAATAAAATAATCAGCCATTAATCGTAATTAAGTTCAAATGTTCAATTAATCGAGATTTTAATTTTAGGCCAAATCGTCCAACCCTAAATAAAAAAATCGTACAGTGTACATGACCTACATTTTACCATCATAATTGAACATGCATACTATAAATGCACTGCTTGATTTTTGTGACCACAGTCTTGGAGATGAATTGAAATCACGATTTCGAAGAAGCTGCAGTTGACATGCACATCTAGTAAGAGAAGCACAGTTCTATGCTCAGTAGTAAATCTCCAAAGGTCAAAAGGAACTCTCAGGCAGAAAGTCCAAATAAGTCTTGAAGCAGAAACCAAGGATTTCCTTGAAGTAGCAGAATAAACAGATTTCCTTGATTAAATGTGAATAATAATCTCTACAAAATCATCTCACAGAAACAGTTATTTCAAACACAACTGAAGTGATGAAGTTAGCTTGGAGTAAAAACGTAGCAGCATTTAATACACCACCGTAGTTTACAGAGAAGCTTCACAAACAGCTGTCATTATGCAGAATGATTATCTTTGATTTTATTGTTGTTCGATTCGATAAATTTGCAATTATGAATGCCATTTTGCTTAGCTTGTGAGTAAACTGACTCTGTTAATTAAATGCTGCTCCATTTGAAAGCAAGTGCTGAGAATTTAATAGTGATTATATAACCAGCTTTAAGCCACAGTAACACTGCACTTTCGTCCCATGCGACATACCGGGAACGCAAGCTTGTGCAACAAGTTTTGTAGTTTTTTGCATTGCAAAGTTCAAACTTGGTGAACTCTGACCTGCAAAATCGCATCAATCGCTGCAAAGTCAGCATCAACGCTTCCCATTCACTTTGAATGGGTGACGTCAGGCGTTGGCAAACTGCATTGTGGATCTGTCGGCACCGCTTCAGTGGTGTTGCTCGCTGCAGAAGTTGGCACTTTCTCAACTTTTCAAGCGCTGACGGAAGCATCAACCAATCAGATCGCTGTATGCAAATACACCAGCTCAGACAGTAGCCGATTGTTGACTAATTTCATTGGCTGACGCTGCTATGACGATCGCATCAGCCCCAACTTCAGACACGCCCTCTGTCAAGCGTTGACGCTGAAGCCTTGTGTGATTGCACTGTGAGACCAATCGAAGATCAAAACTTGACCTCCATGTACAGAAATGTAAAATATGGAGGAATCGCTTGCTTTTTTAATGTCTAATTATTTCGCTTAATTCCGCCCCTTTTCACAGAACCGTATGACATAGTGTGACCACGGCATTACTAGGCATGGGCCGGTATAAGATTCTGACGGTATGATAACCTTCGATATAAAAATATCACAGTTATAGGCTATGACGGTATTGTGATTACTGCTGTAAAATATATTCTTTTTAAATGTCTGGGTTAAAAACAGAACTTTTATATAATATATTTTATTTTGAGATACGAGAGAGAGAAATAATAAAGAACGTAAAATAAACTTGAGGGTAAGACATTTAACAATAATTTAAATTAAAGTCATTACAAAATGAAATTGTCCTGTTTGCTTTCTTATTTTCAGATAATGAAATTAAGTTTAAATAATGACTAAATTCCTGCAAATAAATCTGGAAAATATGGTTTGGTATTAGTAAATTTGCATTTGTGGATATGAACATTTAGAAACATTTAAAGTATTTTGAAGCAGTAAACGTCAGGCTAAATAATTCAAATGAGTCATTGACTTCTGCTGTCTTCTTTAGTTTCAATAACACTAATTGATTTCTTTACTTTAAAACAACTTTGGAAATCTTTAGAAAATACTGTTGTCCTAAAAACAAACAAAGCATAACTAAAAACATCTTACACATACCTTAGGAACGGTATAGCAGGAAATTTTGGCAGTATGAAAACCTTGACTTTTGCAAACCGCGGTATACCTTAAAAACGGTTATCGTCCCATGCCTAGGCATTACTCACAAAATGAGCATGAAAATTGCCTTCGACAAATCGTGACCACAACCATGTATACTTGTATCAAAGTGGCAACCATGCCCACAACCTAGTAGGTAAAGGAATACTGCATTAATTAAACCAGAGTGCATGCCAGCTACAGCGACAATGGATGCCTACATTGATGAGAGATATGCCGAGGAAAGTACCCTCTTTTTTTAGCATGAAAGAAAAAAAAAAGAGGGTAATGTAAAAAGTAAAATGAAGAGTTCTTTGAAAATCGATGTGTTTGACTGTGCTTGAGTGTCAATAACTCCCCAAGTAGACATTGGGCTTCTATCTACATAATAGGTTTATAGGTTTGCTCAGTACTCATGAATCACACTTAGTGCTCCCCCCCCAAAAAAGAGGGAAAGGTCTTGACTAAATCTGAACACAAGTAGTCACAAGAAGCTCATTTGAAATAATGTTAATACCAAGTAAAAACAGATATGAGGCTAAGTTGACTGTTTTAGATTGGGATAACTGAAAACACATTAAAACCAGGTAAAAACATGGTAAATTAAATAATTAGGACAATAAAACAGATTAAAATTCCACAGAATGTCACAATGTAAGTCAGCATGTAACCTAATGATTGATAAATGTTTGGATTATTCCCATAGAGGCTTCATTGACTAGTCAATGGTTACTCACTGTAGTCATCATGAGATGCTCAGGTGGAGATCAATCCATGACAATCAGATCCTTACTAAATCTCTTCCAGTGTTAAATAGAGAAGATGCAGGATGCTGTGATGGCAGGGATGATCATGGGTAATCATGCATTCTCAGCCCTGACTGAAGCAGGTGGTCTCAGATGAAAGGGTAGAAAACCACATCCAAAAGTGTGTGAAATCACAGGTGCACTGCAGGTTGGCAGAGGGGTGACCAGCAGATGCCTCCTTCCTCTTGTTCAGACTGTTCTCAGGTGTGCACCAGACAGAATGAGGACTTTGGATGTAAGACAGGACACTGACAAAGGAATGAAGGGGGGCTGGGAATGAAGAGGGAGGGCAGCAGGTGAGATGAGGAAGCGAGATGAATGGCTGGAAGGCAGAGCATAATGGGTTTGGATGAATAAACTAAAACGCACTAGTAAAATGCGTTATGAATATGATAATATACAGATATGGAAAACTTCTAGATATAAACTACACGGTTAATAATTTCCTGTAAAATCTACAGTAACTTACTAGCAGCAGTTTACTGGTAACTTGCTGTAAAATCAATTACTGCAAAAATATATTGTATTTACATTTACAGCACCATTTATCTTGCTGTATATGTATTTATAGAATTGTATGTATATCTTTACTGTAAAATATACAGTAATTTTCACAATTCAGCTTTAATATACAGTGACATACTGCATAACTGTCCTACAGTAAAAAAAAAAAGATCAAATTACAGTTAAATACTGTTTCATTTACAAAAATCGTCAACAGTGTAATTTTTTTTACTTCCACCTCAAATTAGATTTTGACAAGTGAATTTTAAAATAATGGATATTGGTTCAGTTTGTGGATGTACTGTTAATACTGAAGTATTTTTTGCTTGGTATATACTAGGGCTGTGCAATATGGACAAACTAATATTGCGATTTTTGGAACGAATATTGCGATTGCGATTTTATTTGCGATTTTGGCAACAGTTTTTGCTTTTTCAAACAAGCTACATACAAGCATTCTAAATGCATTCAATGCACTAGAAGTAACAAAACATTTCACAATGAAATAACATGGTATTCATTTTAAAAAATAAAACTGTAGTAAAATTGTCTTTAAAACTGTTGTAAAAATTGTCTTTAAGATTAACTAACCTCAACTCTAGTTAATAACATACTGTACATAGATGTACTAACTACTTATTTTAAAAAACTGTAATCAATAGTCTTAAAAACAGACAACATGAAAGAATAAAGATTAACTAACCTCAACTCCATCAGAACAATAAATAAAGACTAACGTAAATCAAAACCACCTATTCGGTTCTCCTGTTCAACTTCGTTGTGCGCGGAGTGAGCTCTGATTGGTTAACATATTAAAATTATGTGCACAAGAAAGTTAACTAAAAATCAAAATAAATAAATAAATATATATATATATATATTTAAATTGCAGCCTTTGTGATTTAGAAATTGCACGTGCTTAAATCGCGATTTTTTGCGATTGCGATTAATTGCACAGCCCTAGTATATATCCCATTGTTACACTGCCTTACAGTTATTTTTTGCTCCAAGTAAAAATGTAAAAAAATAAACAGGACACATTCGTGTAAACAAAATGTATATTCCTCAGAGTGAAATAAACAAAATGACTTGTGTTTCACTAATATTAAAAGAATACATTAAATACAATCATATCAAACACAACATCATTAGAGAAAACGTGCAAATAAAAAAGACAAAAGAACAAAACAAAACACTAGGGGGCACCTACAAAGATTTGAGCCTTCCACATCCTAAATAATTATACATTTCTATTCCATAATCACATATTCCTATGTATACATCTATTTTTAATATTTATTTCATATTTAACTGATTCAACAACAATGAAGTTGCTATGATGATTCAAAATTTAATAGAATATATATATATATATAT
>CAIGQQ010038153.1:3341336-3383451 GCA_903798035.1 Danio albolineatus
TGCTTATTCATGAAGTTCTCCACAAAGCACTGCCGCAGCTCAGTCGCTTACTGGAGATTTTCTTAACCACCGTATGCACAAGCACTGAAACATAAACAAACTGCTTTCCAACTGTGCAGAGCAGTCACACATTTCACTTACTGGCAACAAGGATCAAAGAAAACTGGATTTGAATTTCCTGAAGGAAATGTTACTTTCACTTGTAAAGCAGCAGAAGTGTAATGCTAATGTACACTTTATCCATACATATAGCATGTATTCTTTAAAAACAAGATTGATTGACTGATTTGGGCATATTTTATTCACACATGAACTATTTAGTTAACTAAAATAAAATTATAAAAACTACATTAATAGACACAGAAAAATTTGCATAAATTATTAAAATTACATATGTTAGACATGAAAATGAAAATACGCAATTTTCGCCATTAAAAACGATGACAATAGCTAATCACTAATGCTAGATAAACACTGGAGACTCCTAAAATTAATTTTACATTCTTAAAATCTCATCGCAGGACATGATGATGATAATATTTTTGGTTTGCTATCTTCAAGAATCGGTCAGAATAACACAAAAGTTTTTTTTTTTTTTTTTTACAGAAAGTTGTATATTAACTTATTATTACTTAAATCTCTATTCAGTATGCAAATTAATTAGAAAACCAATTATGCAATTATGGCACTTATAGCCATAACAGCATAATGATACTTAAAAATATATATAATTATGCACCATTTAAAAGCTGAATTATTATGCCATAAATATGCCATTTTTCATTGGTTTTATTACATGATGCAACTACAGAAGACTCCAGCTTTAACTAGGAAAATAGCATTTGGAATTTTATTTTGAATGAAATGGTAATAGTTAAATCCGATTCAAGTAATTACATTAAGCTAAGACCCCACCAGAACAAGAAATCAACTGGATTCAAAAATGGTTCAACTCATCGTTTAACTCAATTAGCCTTTTTCAGAAAAGGTGGAGCGTTCCTTTAAAGTTGTCTAAATGAAGATCTTACCAATGTATATTACTTATCAAGAATTAAGGTTTGATTTATCTAATCTAAGAATAAGAAATTTACAAAATGTCTTCATAGAACAGGATCTTTACCAAATATTCTAATGATTTCTGGCATAAAAGAAAAATCGATAATTGTCACTCAATGTTTTTTTGCTGTTGTTGTTGTTACTCCTACAAATACCTATGCATCTTATAACAAAACTAACTAAGAATATCAGACATTTCAGTGCAAACATTTAAAAAACAAAATATGATCATGTAAAATATCAACAAAAATGTAATTAAAACATCACATTTTTATGGCCGGCACGGTGGCACAGTGGGTAGCACAATCATCTCACAGCAAAAGTCCAAAGACATGTGGCATAGGTGAATTGGGTAAGCTAAAATTGTCCATAGTGTGTGTGAATGAGTATGGATGTTTCTTAGTGAGGGGTTGCAGCTGGAAGGGCATCTGCTGTTTAAAACATATGCTTAATAACTTGGCAATTCATTCCGCTGTGGTGATCCAAGATTAATAAAGGGACTAAGCCGAAAAGAAAATGAATGAATGAATGAACATTTTCATTATACGACGTAAGCCCTCAAATTTGAAAACACACATCAATTGCTACAAAAAGATCAGTCATTGATTTTAACAGGTAAATCAAGTCAATTGATGCAGTTCATGCTCATCCATCACACCAATCACCCATCTGCTTTGACAGAAACCCTGATCTCAGCACTAGAAGTAGTAGTAATCTTGTGCAGAGAGATGTGCATGTTTACGCACACACACGCACAAACACACACACACAGCTGTGCAGAGTAAAGAGAACCCTGACATCACAGCAGAAGCAGCCCTGGGGATCTGCTTAAAAAGAACTAATTACAGACTGAACTGAACTGAGCTTTTCAGCAGCCGGGCTGGTTGTCTTGACGTTTAGGTGTTGAATGCTAGAGTGGTGAGACTCGTACCTCTTGTGCCAGTGGTCCGAGTGAAAAGTTGAGACGTTGGCAGAGTTCGCCCAAGTTAGAGAGGCTGCTGGCGCGAACACTGCTGTCCTCGTCTCGTGTGCTGCTCAGAAACACACCAATCAGAGGACGGCCATAGTGTGGCGCGAGGTCGCCTACAAGACAAAGACGAGCTTTAGTTTAACATTTGTACTTTCGAATGTGCTATTCAGGATTTTTGAAGCCAACACTGAGTATGGTTTGAAACTAAGTGAAGTTACTGTTGACCTTTTTATTTTCTTTCTCAGATAAAATAATAGATGTTGATTTGGTTATATTCATTAGAGCAATGCTGAATATTGCTGCTTTAATTGAGAATCAAATAAACAAATACAATGAGTATTCATTTTACAATTAACATTTTTATAGGCCTTTAAAATGTGGTTTCCCCCACAAGTCCAAAAACATGTGGTGTAGGTGAATTGGGGAAGAAAAATTGTCCGTAGTGTATGTGTGTGAATGACTGTGTATTCATGTTTCCCAGTAATGGGTTGCAGCTAGAAGGGCATCTGCTGCCTAAAACATATGCAGGATAAGTTGGCGATTCATTCTGCTGTGGCAACCCTAGATTAATAAAGGCACTAAGCCAAAAAGAAAAAATGAATGAATGAACAGGCCTTTATAAACAAAGCTTATGCAAAACACTATATATAATAGAATACTGTGCTTAATAAAGAGCCTGCAAACCAAACCAAACTGGGCATAACTGCAATCCGTAAAATGTAATTAAACATTGTTCAATACATGACAACAACAACAAAAAAAATGGCAAATACTTTAAAAAAAAAAAAACAGTAACACTTTATTTCTATGGTCCATTTGAGTATTAGTAGACTGTCTACTTAATATCTGTTGATACTGACATTCAACAGACATTTAACTGACTATAAGAAACTTTGCAAGTACATGTCAACTTACACTAACCCTAACCCCAACCTAACAGTCTACTTATAATCTAATGAGAATTAGTTGCAATGTAACTTAAATTCAACAAACGGACCATCAAAACAAAAAGTGTGACAAAAAAAACGATAATATTTCCATAGTATAAGTACCATAATAGCACAATTTAAAATAACTACTCTGTAACTTAATGTATAGATATATTAAAATATAGTTCATTGATTTAACTCAAGTATTCAGTATTACATGCATTGGTGTGCATTTATTACTGTAAAGGATTTATTAATAATGTTTCTAAATATTCGCAATGTTAAACGTGTTTTCAGTTGAAAAAAAAATCAAGAAAAAAAAGTCTGTTGAGAATAAAATATTTTAGTTATAAATAGTTTATAACATTATAAATGTCTGCAGTCACTTTTGTATCATTTGATCCATGCTTTCATTTTCTTTTACATAATATGACACTGAAAAATGGAGTCTGAAAATTTGGCTTCACTAACACAAGAATGCATACACTTTTTAATATAGTAAAATACAGAGTAATTGTAATAATATTTCAAAATATTATAGTTTTAACTGTATTTTTGATATATTTTTTTTATAAAATCTTAATTATTCAAAACTACTGAGTAATGTAAAATGATCTCAAGTAGATATCATGTGGTAGTTTTCAAAAACATCTGAAACAACTCTGATTTATCCTGATACCACACAGACAGCGGGTAGACATGGAGTGAGAGTTCAAGCCTGAATGCACAATGACAAACCACAAACACACACAGACACACACACAAAGATGAAGTCACCACTCCAATCTCTCCATCCCAGTGTGAAAGTCTGAGAAATCCAAAGCCCGTTTCTACATTATAAACGAAGTCACCAGTTTATTTATTCTATTATTATATAAACATATATATTGTGAGGGCTGAGAAAAGGGCTCTGACAACTAAAAAAATCCTCGGTCTAAGTATAAGAGGAACTAGCATCTAGCATTCTTTAAAGGGATAAAAGCCATTAAAACATCTTCCAGGAGGGTCCAGAAGCTGCTGATTTTCCTGGCTCTGTCTGATATATCATTCAAACTGTATACAACCTTCCAGAAGCCATGTGCCAGGTCCTATTCAGACATCAATGTCCGCTTGTTCATCTGAACAATCCTCTAAACACATCAAAAGCCCTTTAATGGCTATTGTGAACTAGATCTATGAGAAGAAGAAGAAAAACGCAGTGTTACCGCACGCTTCTTTGATGCCACGCTTCTTGTTAACAGTGGCCATCTGTCTAATCCCCTCTTAAGTGATCTTAAATCAGAAATCATACTTTTGATTTTCGACAGACCGGATGTGTGTACTTAAGAAACAGCATGTTAAATGTAGCTCATATTAGTTCTTAGCTAATGCGCAGTCAAGGATTTGATTAAACGAGTGTCTCATTAGATGATACTGATGAGCTGAAAATGTAAATGGAGCTCGAGTGTGTGAGTGAAGTGTGCGATGCCCCCTGCTGTGTGTGAAGACGCTATGAATGTGACAGAGAGCTGTGAGACTCTTTGTGCGGTTTCGGCCGACTGGAGCAGCTGTTGGGCTTTTTTCAGAGCGCGGTCTGTTAGCGTTGAGGAGTCGGGCCAAAATGACATGCCACAGACCCAGACTGAATGATCTCCAGACACAATGAAGAACCGCACGCTTGTGCTAGGGATACGCCGCTGCCTAGATATGACAAACCGGTCCTGAAATGGAGCATGTTTGTTGAGAGACATTAAAGAAAGACATTATTGGTCAAAAGTGTGTTTAGAGAGATTTTGTAAATGCTGTTAACCCTGTGATCCTTCAGAAATCATTGTACTATGCCAGTGGTTCTCAAACTGTGGTACACGTAACACTAGTGGTAAACGAGCTTCCTTCTAGTGGTACGTGGAGGAATCTCTGAATAACTGAAGTAAAAAAATTAACACACTTTTAATCCTTTGACGCATACGATAACACCGATGTGTTCAGAAGATTTATTTTAACAGGCTAAACCTTTTATTTAAGTGGCTGACAATAATAAATATTCTTAATTAGAAGAATGAATCTGCCTCGTTTTAGAACTGTGCAGTGCTGTAGATGCTCAATTACACCTACTATGCTACTGTACTTCCAATACCGGTTATTATGGTGGTACTTGGAGAGACAATGTTTTTCTGAGGTGGTACTTGCTTTAGAACCACTGTACTATGCTGATTTGCTGTTCTGTTATAATCAATATATAATAATGGTTTTTAAAATGGCTGATGTAAATAACAACAGTTTACTTTTTAGGATTCTTTGATAAAAAGCAAGTTAAAAAATAACATTGTGTATTGGATTTTTTTAACAACATAAATGTCTTTACACTCCCTCTTGGACAATTAAAAGGAATAGTAAAATTATTTACTCATCACTAGAGCAAGACGGAATCTGCGGACATTTTTTATTACTGCGCTGAGCTTTGTTAAAAATCTGCGAATTTATGCGGAATGATTTTGGGAGTATCATAACTAATACCTTAATATATTATATTAAATTATATATTAAATAAAAAGTAATACCTTTTTAACTATTATTTAATGTTTACAATGCGTACGCAATTAGATTCACTTTATTTGGTAAACAAAGCAAGTCTCCCATATAAAATCTCTACTAAAAGACAGAAAATATTACTCTATAAACTGTATTGTAATTAAATTCTATGAATATTTTCATATTAGTCAATATTATTACTAAAATTAAGTAAAAAACTGAATAAATATAAATTTACACACATTTACTCAAGTAAATAAACCGAATCAATGATGGGCTAAAAATCTGCGGAAATCTGCGGAATTCTGCGCGCGCAGATTCCGTGTGGGCCTACTCATCACTCATCATTCAAAATGCAACCGCTAGGCTTTTAACTGAGTCTATTTGCTAGTATTTCACCAGTTATTATCCCTTCACTGGCTTTTAGTCCTACTTAGGATTGAGTACAAGTTATTGTTACTATATTTGTTTTTAAGGGTTTGAATGGTCTGCCACCTACTTACATTGGAGAGCTTTTTCACAGGCATACTTCTTCTAGGCCTCTTCGGTCAGCACAACAGTTTCAGCTAATATTCAATTCAATTCATGTTTATTTCTATAGCGATTTTGCAATGAAGACTGTGTCGAAGCAGCTTAACAAAGAAGTTCTAGTAAATTGAAAATGTGTCACTCCAATTTTCAGAGTTAATCGTTCCCAAGTCTCGACTAAAATCAAAAGGAGACAGGGCTTTTTCTGTTGCAGCCCCTCATCTGTATGGTTTGCCTTTATATATCAGGTCATGCTCTTCCCTTGGTGCTTATAAATCTCGTTTAATAAATTATCTCCTGTCTCTTGCATTTGACTGTAACTTTATTTTGCTTGCATTTGACTGTAGTTTTATTTTGTTTACATTTGCAAGTATAGATTGTGTGTGCTGGTTGATTTGTAGAGTAATTTTGTCAACATTTGTTGTTTTTAAATGTGATGCATAAATAAAGCAAACAAACAAACATTTACTCATTCTAAACTGGTTCTATGGCTCTATGAGTGTTTTTTTCTTCTGTTGAACAACAACAAAAAAGATATATAGCAGAATGTTGCAAATCACTGACATCCATACTAGGAAATATTTACGATGGATGTCAGTAGTGAACAGAAGTTTTCTTCACAATATCTTTAGTTGTGTTTAACAGAGGAAGAAAACTCAATCAAATTGAATAAAGTGGAGGGTGTGTAAATGATGACAGAATTGTACTTTTCAGGTGAAAAATTCCATGAATGTGTCCTTGGTGAATATAAAAGGCAAATACATTTGAACTGCATTTTTGACTGGTACTGTGTAAGTTTCCACAATAGTATAAAGCAGTTTTAGACACTGACAAGAAGAAGAAGAAGGAGAAAAGAAGAAGAAGAAAGAAGAAAAAGAAAGAAGAAGAAGAAGAAGAAGAAAAAGGAGAAAAGAAGAAGAAAGAAGAAAAAGAAATAAGAAGAAGAAAAAGGAGAAAAGAAGAAGAAGAAAGAAGAAAAAGAAATAAGAAGAAAAAGAAAGAAGAAGAAGAAGAAAAAGGAGAAAAGAAGGTATTTCTTTGGCAGCAGATTATATTAAAAATATTTTTTTGAAGGATCATGGGACACTGAAGACTAGAGAATTGATGCAAACTTAAAAAAAAATAAACTGTAAAATTACTGTTATTTTTTTAATTGCAATTCACAATTTGACCATTTAGGCGGCACGGTGGCTCAGTGGTTAGCACTGTTGCCTCACAGCAAAAATGTCCCTGGTTCAAGTCCTGACTAGGACAGCTGCCGTTTTTGTGTGGATTTTGCATGTTTATATGGGTTTCCTATGGGTGCTCCGGTGAGAGTGTATGGGTGCTTCCCAGAACTGGGTTGCAGCTGTGAGCAACCGCAGGGCGACCGCTGATAATCAGTGACTAACCCTAAGGAAAATGAATAATGACTTTGACCATTTCGGCTGTTTTGTGATGAGCAGAATAGGCCTCCCTTAAAAAACAGATGCCAAACTTTTGACTGGTAGTGTATGAATGCACTAGAGGCAGTGGCTGTGCTCACCCATGGCTCTGCTGGCTCTCATTAAAACCTCGCCCACTTTAAGTCGTGTCTCGAGGGATCGCTCTTTTTGGGGGGGACCGTCACTTGCCCCGGTCTGATACTCTCCCAGCAGTCTCTGCAGAATCTGCTCAGGGAAAGAGTCAGCCAACACTGCCAAGCCTGAAAAAGAAGAAAAAGGAAACAATAGATTTGAGAGAAAGTCTGACAGACCCTCTTCAAGGCAGATTGGATAAAAAAAACCAGACTACCACAGCATTAAAAAGATAGTTCACCCAAAAAATGAAAATGCTGTCATCATTTAGTCATCCCCCATTTGTTCCAACCCTGACTGTGATCTTGAATTATGTTGAACAAAAAAGAAGATATTTTGAAGAATGTTGGACTACCATAGTGTGTATTTTTCCTACTATGGATGCCAATCGGTTTTAAACATTCTTCAAAATATGTTTAAGTGTTCAACAGAAAAAGCAGCTTATAAATATTTGGACACCTGATAAAAGAGTAAACGATAAGTACATTTTCATTTTAGGTGAACTATGCCTTTAAAATCTTAACTCCGTTGTTGCTCAATAGGAATAAGAAGAGTTGAGAGAAGGTCCTGAATGACCATTCATGGGCAAAAGATGAAATCATGTGGGTTGCAAACAGCGCTGCTTTAGCTAATCAACCCAAAATAGACCTCTCCAAAACAGTTTGTTGGCCCAGAAACGTTGTCCTTGAAAATCCCATAGTTGTTCCTAAAATAACCTAAGACTGATATAGTAATTCATAAAAAACCCTGCAGATCAATATACAGTGCACCATTTAAGTTTGGGGTCTGGTAGGTTTTTCAGCCTCTCAGGCTCTTATTTCAGTAAAAACTGTAATCTTGTGAAATATCAATGCAATTTAAGAACTGTTTTATAATCTTTGCTGTCATTTTAATGTGTAAATCAAAAGGAAAGCAATATCAACACCTATCTTACTGACTACAAAACGGATTATATAAAATGACGATAACACTTTACAAAAAGTTCCATTAATTTATGTTAGTTCATGTATGTACTAACATGAATAAACAATCAATAGCATATGTATTACAGTTTTTATTCAACTTATTTATTAATAATAAAAAAAGTCCTTCACTGTTAGTTCCTTTTAACCTACAGTGCATTAACTAATGTGCTTTGGATTTTAATAATACATTACTAAATCTTAAAATGATTAATAAATGTTGTACAAATATGGTTTTTCCTTAGTTGATGTTAGTATATATATTAATAAACAATAACTAATGAAATCTTACTGTAAAGTGTGGCCAAAATATATTGGTAAAAGACGACTCTTTTAGTGAGTATATCAAATCATAGTTAAAAATTCAATTGTACAAACATCAAACCCAAGCGTCTAGTTTATTGTTTCAAATATATTTGGGAAAAAAAATATGAGTTAAACAACATATCATGATTAAGCTGAACATATTAACTTCAATATTTCAACAATTGTTCGGACCTGTACTTATTACATTTCATATTACAACTTATTACTTAATACGTGCGCGCCACGGTGGCGTAGTGAGTAGCAAGTTCGCCTCACAGCAAGAAGGTCGCTGGTTCGATCCCCGGCTGGGTCAGTTGGCATTTCTGTGTGGAGTTTGCATGTAGTCCCCGTGGTTGCGTGGGTTTTCTCCGGGTGCTCCAGTTTCCCCCACAGTCCAAAGATATGCGGTACAGGTGAATTGGGTAAGCTAAATTGTCCATAGTGTATGTGTGTGAATGAGAATGTATGGATGTGTTTCCCAGAGATGGGTTGTGGCTGGAAGGGCATCCGCTGCGTAAAACAAATGCTGGATAAATTGGCGGTTCATTCCGCTGTGGTGACCCCGGATTAATAAAGGGACTAAGCCGAAAAGAAAATGAATGAATGAATGATACTTAATACGTAAAAGAATAAGTGATCACAATAAACTGTATTATATTTTAAATGACTAAAAACTGACTGACAAAATGCTAAAATCTAGTGTATTGTAAAATAGTGACAATTTCTGGCAAAGTATAAAGATAATTGCAATGAAATTGTATAATTACACCTTATCAGTTTGACCAACGTACAAATTCTACCAGTTCAAAAACCAGAAAAAACAAAACAAAAAAGGATGAAACAAAATTATACAAAACCAGACGAAACAAAACAAAGACCAGACAAAACTAAACCAGACGAAACAAAACAAAAACCAGACAAAACAAAACAAAAACCAGACAAAACAAAACTAGACGAAACAAAACAAAAACCAGACAAAACAAAACAAAAACCAGACAAAACAAAAACCAGAAGTAACAAAACAAAACCAGACTAAACAAAAGCCAGATGAACAAAACAATGCAAAAACCAGATGAAACAAAACAAAAACCAGAAAAAACAAAACAAAAAAGGATGAAACAAATTAGACGAAACAAAACAAAGACCAGACAAAACTAAACCAGACGAAACAAAACAAAAACCAGACAAAACAAAACCAGACGAAACAACACAAAACAAAACTAGATGAAACAAAACAAAACCAGACAAAACAAAACACAGACGAGACAAAACAAAAACCAGACAAAACAAGACAAAACAAAAACAATAACCGGAAACAAAATAAAAACAAGACGAAACAAAAACCAGATGAAACAAAACTAAATCAGACGAAACAAAACTAAATACAGACGAAACAAAACAACAAACAGATGTAACAACACTAAAACCAGACGAAACAAAACAAAAAACAGACAAAAAAAAAACCCCAGACAAACAAAATAAAAGCCAGATGAAACAAAACCCAGACAAAACAACAAAAACCAGACGAAACACAACAAAAATCAAATGGATAATCCAAAAAAAAATCATAATTTAAACATTCAGGCAATAACAGGTGTGATTGTTATATTTTGCTGCATTTTTGAGAAGTTCAGGCTGTGTTTCTCTGGAACTAATGAATGAATTACCTTGAATAGCGGACAGATACACAAAGGAGTCTTCATGCTCCAGGTTTTCCAGAAAGAGCTGCAACACATTGAAATAATTCACCAAAAGCTGAGCCAAGAATTAGGGCACAGTTAATTAATTCCTTCGTCTAATTATCGCTGACAGTTTTTCAAGGAGCCATTAGCTCAGCTTTCAGCATGTTAAACAGTAATGCAAATTAAAACCATGTCTGTGGCCCGCGGTTTTCGTAGATTTAAATGAGTTCGTGTGAGGTAACAGATAAAAAAGGGTGCGCCAAAACACGACAGATAATACACACTTATGCGTTAAGAGCAGAAATAGATACAAACACAATTCAAAACATCGAAACGAAAAAGAAGCTGGTCACATCCCTGAGGTACACCTGGTGCTCTGCGTCCATGTTTAGATGTGAATTGGTTGTATTTATGAAGCGCTGGGCCCAGAAGAGGCTTTTATTAGAAAGAATATTAGATGAAACGCTGCAGAAAGACACTCATCATAACTAGATCCCATGAGAGTCTTCAGGCGCCCTCAAGCAAGAGGTTTTACACACCAAACATATCACCTCATTTATAAAACATGGTCTAGACCGTCACCTACCCTCAAAACGCAGGAGAACATTGAAAATCGCTGGCCCAAATAAACAGTGTCACCCAGGGAAGAGTCTACACAAACCCCCAGGAGAGATGTGTACAGGACACCTGGCTTGAGCATCAGAGAGAATAATGCAGGTTCTATAATGATGGCTCGCATCAAAGCTCAATTCGAGAACTCTAAATGACCCGAAAAAGCACTAAAGGGGAAATTATTTTGCAAGTTAAAAATCGAAGAAAATGTGGACATTTACGAGCTAAGAATTGGAACTGGAAAATATACACAGAATAATACTATTAAAAAAAAGATTGCTTCTATTGACCCAAAGTATATACATGTATGCATTCCATAGAAAAATGACATATTTCTAGGAAGATGTGCTTACTTTTTCATTTATTTAATAATCGTTTGCAATAGTGTAGCCATTCATAGATCATCTGTTATGCAAAAAATGCTTTAATAGGCAACAGAATGAGCAGCTTCCTATTAGAACGAATGTACTTTCGCCACATTACAACATTTTTACAACCGTTAGTAAATGTGAAGTTTCATATCTAACATTAGATAAAATTCATCCTTTTTTCATAATTCATTGTATTCCTGTGTTTTCTTTATTATATGTATTTATTTTTATGCTCTCTGTGGTATGCTGATTGGTTGTCTGCGTTATTTTTGTGTTCATACAATTTCAAAATTTCAACACAACTATAAAAATATGATTTAAAAAAATCATCCTAAAATAAGTTGCACTGAACTTTAATTAATACTTGATGGGTCAAAATGACAATGTTAAAAAAACAGAACAAAATCACTGTATTTATTTTAATTTATTTCATTTTATAATTAATTCTTAATAAAAATAAGTAATATAAAATAACTGACTGACAGCACTAAATGTAACCGAAACCTTTAGAAGAATTAAAAAGATATTTTAGTTCGTTTCAAATTCAATCTTGCAAATTTACAAAAATAAATAAATAAAGAGTATTTACTTTAGAAAAAACAATGAAAAAATAAATTAAACAGATATTATAATGTCATCCATAATAATAATAATAATAATAATAATAATAATAATAATAATGGCAACACGGTGGTGCAGTAGGTAGTGCTGTCGCCTCACAGCAAGAAGGTCGCTGGTTCAAGCCTCTGCATCCGCTGCATAAAACAAATGCTGGATAAGTTGGCGGTTCATTCCGCTGTGGCGACCCCGGATTAATAAAGGGACTAAGCTGACAAGAAAATGAATGAATGAATAATAATAATAATAATAATAATGATATTAAATCTGTATAAACGACAATCCATGGGCGCCACGGTGGCCGAGTGGTTAGCACGTTCGCCTCACAGCAAGAAGGTCGCTGGTTCGATCCCCGGCTGGGCCAGTTGGCATTTCTTTGTGGAGTTTGCATGTTCTCCCCGTGGTTGCGTGGGTTTCCTCCGGGTGCTCCGGTTTCCCCCACAGTCCAAAGACATGCGGTACAGGTGAATTGGGTAAGCTAAATTGGGTAAGCTAAATTGTCCATAGTGTATGTGTGTGAATGAGAATGTATGGATGTGTTTCCCAGAGATGGGTTGTGGCTGGAAGGGCATCCGCTGCATAGAACAAATGCTGGATAAGTTGGCGGTTAATTCCGCTGTGGCGACCCCGGATTAATAAAGGGACTAAGCCGAAAAGAAAATGAATGAATGAATAAACGACAATCCTAACCTAAACGAAGTAAAACTGAAATTTGCACAATATACTGACAAGTCTGTCTCATTCAGCACTAATCCCTGACGGTTGGCTTCTGTTTGATGTTAACTGGATTTCTACAAACACATATATAAATATATTCCACTCACCGTTAGCAGTTTGTCCTTGTTCTGCAGTGCTTCTCTGTCTCCATCTCTAAAAGAGCGGGTCAGTGAACGCACAGCTACGGCTCGGGTTGGCACATCTGGGTCACAGGCCTCCAGCAGGCACTCAGAGAAAGCTTTACTTGGTGAAATCTCAGGGAAGTCCTTCACTTTGGGTTTTGCACCAGGGCCTGCTGAATTTTTGGGATGCGAGAGTGGTTGTGATGGAATCTGGGATCTGGAAGGAGCTCTAGATGAGGATGTAGTGGCTGGAACGGAGATTGAAGTGTGGTCTGCAGGTTGAGCAGGACTATGGGCTGTATTGTGTTGGCCAGCTGTTTTCAGGACAATTTTAGGGAGATAAGCCCCATGTGTGGCAATGGTAGCCCTGAGATCGGAGGCCAGCTCCTGGATGACTGGTTCTTCGTGCTGCTGGGAAATCTGCTCCAGGTGAGGCAGCAGTTCAGCCATTGATGAATAATCATCTGGAGAGAGCTGAAAGAGGATTTGATTTAACATTTGTCCGACATCCAGATTTTAGGTTAGAATTTGTAGTCCCACTTTATTTTAAGAGGCCTTATTACTATGCACTTACATCAAAATATAAATACAATGTACTTAACGTGTTTATAGTGTTACGGAGAACAAGTTTGTTGGTAAGGGTAAGTTTAAAGGTGGGTTAAAGTGTAAGGGATGGTCAATAAATGTGATTACAACTATAACTACACGCAGGTATTTAATCAAGCATAAGTGCACTGTAAAACATGCATTTCTGCAATTAGTACACTATAACAAACTATTAATTTCAGTGTAAGTACATTTAGATAGGGCCACAATATAAAGTTGGATCAAATGTGTATATAAATTAATGCTGTCAATTAAATTGTTTTATATTAAAACACATAACATGCTGCTTAATAATAATTAAGGCATATCAATATCGATAAGAACCCAGGCTTATGATCAAATTTTCTTGTTGCGATTAATTGCTTAAGCGTTTATCATGGTATAATCACAATATAATCATAAATAATCCTTTATTTGCGGCTAAGCTGCAAAAAAAAGGTTACTTTTACAGGTATTATAACAGCAAAAAACTGTTTGTTCAGAGTAAACAAATGTTTCAGCCAAATCAAACTGGAAAATAAAGTACTATAAAGAACAGTTTACAATAATGTCCCAATAGCAAATGTTAGTTAATGGATTAAAATCAACTGTTAATGGTTTAAAAATACAACTGGATTTCAGTAGTTTTTATCTACATTTAATAAAATGATTAAAACTTAATTCAGATTATGACTACAATTGTAATGTTTTATTGGGTATCAAATAAGAAATGACCATCACCTAGAACTAATAGACGCTTTTGTAGTTTTCATTGAGAATTTATTTATAATGTTAACTACTGAAGCCTTAACCCACAGTGTTCATGTACAATAGCCTATAAATAGTCATAGAAGTTTCTATCAACATTTCTGGATGTACCAGGCCAGATTAACATGTTTAAAAATGTTCACGTTTGAACTTTTAACCTAATTAAAAAGTCTCAAAACATTAACAACACTGAACTGAACTGAACTCCAACACTAATAACTGGACTGACACTTTCAATTTACTATAATCTTCTATGTGAATCTGCTTTGACACAATCTACATTGTAAAAGCGCTATACAAATAAAGGTGAATTGAATTGAATTGAATTGAATTTGGCACTGTTATAAACACCACTACACAGAAACAATGTGAATATTGTTAAAAAGCACTCTAAAAGTTTAAATAGTAAATACTATTCACCCTACTTTGAAGCCCATGATATCAATAATGTGAATGTTCATTATCACAATATGTTGAATTATTAAATATTACATACATACATACATACATACATACATACATACATACATACATACATACATACATACATACATACATACATACATAACTACATTAAAATATTTTTTCCACTTTTTTCTGGAATTCTTCACACCAACACAGCACATAACACACATAAATATACCATAAAACGTTTGCAGATATTTAAATAACATACTTGTTTATCTGAAAAACAATGCTGAAGTCAGATATTCTCGTTTGAAAATGTGTTTTCCGTGCTGGAATGCTGTCTTTGTTGTGATCATTTTAACAAACCCAATGCCAGTTTAGCCAATTATGTTTTAGCACCCGAAGTTCCCTTGGTGGAAAACAGCATATTCTATTTATTCATTCATTCATTCATTCATTTATTCAGAAAGGCTCTAAAAGCAAGCGTCCGTGACTGAAATGCGATCACCAACGGTAGCAGACTTTGGCCCAATCCCAATTCTACCCCTTAGCCCTTCCCCTTACCCCTACCCCTCGTTTTGCGCGTTCACGTCAAGGGGTAGTGGTGTCCGAATTCTCTTTAGCTTAAAGGCGTAGGGCTAAGGGCAAGGGGTATACACCCCTTCGAACAAAGATTTTTCAGGACCACACTTAAAACGGAGGGGTAAGAAAATTTCCCAGAATACACCTGGACCCGTAAGTAAAGGAGATCCACAAATTAGTATTTTTTGTCATTATTACGAATTTTTACGACAAACAAACAAATGTTTTAATATATTCATAACCGCATTCGTGTTTTACCGTCATGTTTTAAAAAAAAAAACACAAAAAAATAAAATAACGCTAAATTTCGCAATCTATAATCTATAATCATAACTTATGTACAGCAGTCCCACAACATTAAGACACTCAATGACACTGGAATACCCTGTCAGTAATGTCTAGTGTCTAGTAGCTTTTTACAGTGTCTGCTAAAATGTTAATCTTGTTTTCGTGTGTTTACATTGATATATATGGCCACTGTGTAAATACACAGTATAGTTACGATCTTATTGCCACATAAGATTGTTATGATAACATAATATATGCCTTCAGTGATTTCCTGAAGATAAAAACCAAAAAAATAACACATCTGGAATAGCTACAGCAGTCGTGATCGTCTGATCTCATATGAAGCAAGAGATCCCGATGACATATGATGACGTGTGCAGGTGTTGAAGTGCTGTCCCAATTCTTAGGGATAAGTTTTGAAGCCCTTCCCCTTAACCCTCGGTTGTAAGGGCCAAGGGGAAAGAGAAGGGGTAGGGGTACAAAAATAGAATTGGCATTGGGCCTTCGAAGTGAGACAGATTCAGTTACACATGAGGTTATTAATTAGCAAACGATATAAATATCATGAGATTTTTAGATTACAGTTTAGAGTTATACTGTAACTTGTGTTCTAACAACACGCTTCATGAAGAGATAAGCAGTGATAAGCAATTTGGCTGTTTGCACCAGACGAAACACAACAGAAATTTAAACACAGCCATTCAGAAGCACAGAATATGCACTCACTCACTCACTCACAAAATAGTAAGGTTTATAATCTATTTAAGACAGATTAAACCATATTAACATTATTAAATGTAGATGCTGAATCACTCATATGTGTTTAGTTCTAAAGTTCAATTTCAAACGGTTTATTTTATGAGCTGAGGTAAACTATCTGCTGCTGCTTTCAGTATAGGGCAATAAATGTCACGTAAAATGGCATTCAAACTCACATTGTTAGCATTTATCACTGAATAAAGCATATGAGTTGTACCTGAGGTGACCATTTTCATAGTTTTCTGTTCACCTGTGAGAAATAGATGTCGTTTCTAATATATCAATTCGAGGGGTTGGTTAGGACAACTACTTTTAATATGGAAAATATTCCTTCTATCGGGTGCCGTTGCTTTTATTTAGAACACGGTTTAAATCACTCGCTCCTGTCCTTAATCTGGCAACCTGCGCTTGCGTTTGTTTTGATCCAGGAGCGCAATACCTAGTTCAACCACTGGGTGTCAAACTTACACACTGCACCTTCAATTAAATATATTTTATGTGCTGTGACTAGATACAATTGATATATATATATATATTTTAATTTCAATCAACATTGAGCAGTTGTTTTTTTAATTAATACTACAATGCAACTAAATCATAACCTTATATTTGATGACAAGCAGCCAGCTATGTTACACACACACAAGCCTAAACTACATTACTGAAACGCAGTATATCAAAAGACAGTAGAATATTACACTACCTCAGCAGCTCCAGAGAGAAGAGTGGCCACAAGTCCCATTCCCATACTGAGAGTCTGACTCTCCACTGGGCTGTCAATGCCATGCTCCAGGCTAACACATGCCCTCTGCAACATGGATACTATGAACGCCACCACCTGTGTGCAGAGAGCATGCACTGTTAAGGAAGATGGAAGTAGCATCTCCACTTTCTTCCACGGTAGAAAAGTGAAGACAAAACATCTAATTTGTTAATACTGAGCCTGAGTCTACACCGTAATGATCATAACCCCTGAAACTCAGACCCAATCACAAGCATACAATCACGAAGTATATAAAAACATCAATTAACTAAATAAATGAATACATTTTAGAAAAGCAAATACATATTACAGCACAATAAAAAGTGCCTAATATGATAAAAACTGTATTTTGGAAAAACATATTTAAGTGTAAATAGGTCTCTTTTGGTTTAAATCATGTCATTTACATTGACAGAAATGATTTTTAACCTACTGTATACAGCAGCCAACCACCAGGGGGAGATCAAAATGCTTTTGTTTCACTTTTAATGCACAGTCAGTAAGGAAAAAGAGAGAGGAAAAGATTGCTGGCATATTAATTAGTATTAATATTACTATTAATCACACCTTATTTGACACTACAGTATCACTACTTTGTGTAATTTCACATGGTTCAGTTCAAAACCTAAATTAAAAATGATCACTCCTCTCTTTAACGGATTGTGTTAATATTACCCCATATTACCCCAGTTAGTTGTTATGTTTAACAAATTAACTAAATTTTGTACTTTGAAATTTGGATTTTCAAAAGATTTGGGATTTTGCACCACACAAATGTAATGCAATGATTCAATAAAAACATTGCAAGAGTGATATATTGTATGGGTTGTTTTATATGCAAATGAACCATCATCATATCTATTGTTATAAAATAGTGTCTCACAGACAGTACTTTGGGTTCAGTTACTTGAAGACCGACAAATTAACATCGCTGCTGAGGAACTGCACTATTCATTGTCTTCAATAAAGTCTTCTTCCTGTAAGAACGTTGGTCAGCTTACTTATTTTATGTATTAGAATCATTTAATACATTGGCGAGCCACCCAAGAACAGTTCAGCCAAATACAGCAAAATCTAACAAGAATCATCTGCAAGCAGAAATGAGATATAAATAGGGTATATGCAGAAGCATGCAGAAGGTCTTTTAATTTTTCAGAAGCCTGGGTCAAACGCTTCCGGTGAAATGTATGCCGTTGCAAATTCGGCGTGTCTGTTTTCTTTAAAAATCAACGATCTACACTGCCTAATGGATTGATATACGATAAAAAGTGGGTATCAGACCAGACAAGAAGCCCTGCATTAAATTACATTACATTTTTCCGCACCATGTCTTTAATGTGAACATTTATTTTACCCCAGTATTTTCAATGGAGTTTCTGCGCTAGCCTGTTAATCCTGATGGGCACGTATGTGTAAATGGCTTTTCATCTCATTTTATGCTTAAACAACTAAATGAATGCTAAAATATATTTAACTGATTGTATTTTAACTACATTACAACATTGATGCTGTAAAAAAGGTATAAAATTGAAAAAAGTCCCATTATCATTCCCCAGAAGTTTATCGGTATGAGTAACACTAGCTGTGCATTTACCCTATTCTCTCTGCTTACTAGTGTTATTAGCATGATCACATTAGAAGCAAACCATCCTGAATTTTGCATGGACCATGAAGGTTTTAGGTGGATTTGTGGACAGTTTTGTGTCATTATTTAGAAAATATTATCCTTAGAAACCAAACTCAAGATGTACACCAAATTTAACGTGCAAACTAAACGTACTATTGTTAAAGCCACTTTAAACCAGCACAGTTGCTGTTTGAGCCATAAGAGGCTCATGTATGTGCCCTAAATAACAGTCTGAGAGATTTCTTTGTTATGAGTTAAATGGAACAGATATGGCCAGCTCTATTTTTAGATGGCCAACGGTACTCTTACTAAAATCTCAGGAGTATAGAAGCAAAAAAGACAGAATGATAAAACAGCTTAAAAGAGATTAAAGTTGAATTAACGCATGGCTATATTTAAATAACACTGAATGTGGATCTGATCTGTATCACACCTGAGTGGGCTTGCAGAGCAGCTGCGTGTGAGGAAGACCCTCACACATGATGGCTAGTGTCTGCAGTAGAGCGAGTCTCTGTCCGTGTCCACTCACACGACCCAGCAGGTGCTGCTCTAACTCCAGCAGGGTCAACGATGAGGTGTCCACTTCCTGCACGACCTCCTCCTGCTCAGCAGCCACAGCCGTTAAATCCTGCAAACAGCACAACGGATCACATCAGACAACGAACAAGGTTTCACTATGCAAAGGGCCTGTGCAAAACAGTAATTAAGGTGTGTTTTGGTCAGTTGGATAATAACCAGATGAGGGAACCACATCTGATGTTCTAACCCATCACTTCTGTCAACCTTTGATCACTGTCCTGATTTATTTGAGGGGAGGGACGCTGTATGAGCTTCTGATCTTTCAATCTAATAAGTGAAATAAGCATGCACAGTATATATGAATGTAAAAGAAGATGATATGGAGAGGATAGCAGCAGCTTTCTGCACTCCAATAGTAATCAATCTGCACTGAATACTAGGGTTGTGTTAAAATCAACACTGCTAGAACATTGTGTTTTTAAATGTTTTTTTTACTTTCGAAACAAACTTAAAGGTCCTGTGAAGTGCTTTAAAAGTGCTTTTTTTATTAAAAATTTGAAGTAATTTTATTTGAAACATGAAGTCAGAGTGGAACATATAGTAGCTCCTCCTTGTTTTGTCACAGCTCTTCCAGTGAGAATAGTTGAACTCAAGTGCTTCAAATATAAAGCGTCTTGAAGGGGGTGGGGCATGTCAGATACTAGAGAGCATTTGATTGGTCAAAAGATTTTATAAAAAACTGAAGTATAAAATTGTCGATCCATTTAGGCGGAAGTGACAAACTGCAAGCTTTGGATGTTTATATCAGGTTTACATCTTCTAAATGCTAATTTTTTCACAGTTTTGGAACACTCTAGCTTATAAACATCCTTAAAACTAACATACTGATATCATTCATTCATTCATTTTCTTTTCGGCTTAGTCCCTTTATTAATCCGGGGTCACCACAGCGGAATGAACCGCCAACTTATCCAGCATTTGTAACCCATCTCTGGGAAATACTGATATCATATTAACATCTAAAAAAATTAACATACCATCTAACGTCATAATATCTAATATAAAACTAACATTCATCTAATATCTAGATAATCTACTAACATCTAAAGTTTTTGTTAATTTCACATGACCTATACATTTTAGAAGACAATGATTAGGGTTGTGTCATGTAATGTTTAAAAATTTGGTCACCAAGCATGCAGTAGGTGGTCTTTTTTTGGCCGTTCAAACACATTTGACCATGATATTTGTGGTGTGAGTGTTAACACTATAAAAAAGAATTCCATTTGAATGTATTTCTCACAACTTCTGACAGTGATACAAAGTGATCAAAATATTTTAGACCTCAATTACACCAGTATTTAGCATCAATTACTTAGATTTGTAAACTCTTCATATCAGGTGTAAACAGAGCAAAAGTGTAGCAAATCCAGGGATCTCTGTATCAATTTTACTTTAAATTAATATTAATAGTAATTAATAATCTCAATTTATTAATCTCAATTCATTTTCATGGGATCTGCAAAAGTCAGTGTAGCTGACGATTTCTGGAAGCAATTTTCCAAATCTTCAGGGTAAGCACAAGATAATACTTAAGACATGAAGTTCTAATAAACCTCTTTTCTACATATCAAAACCTTCTTTAATTATTCTTGCTTTAGATTTTTTCTACAGCTTAAAATGGCACAAGTGGAACAGTGAGGTTTGAATAGTCTACCAGAGTACAGCACCTGCAGCAGAAGCAGAAAAAACTCTCCAGGCAGGTCACTCTCTTTCATGTCTCCCAGTAACTGCACCAGACACTCAACTCTCCACTGCTCGCTGGAGACCTTCTCATAAAGAGCGTCGTCTTCATCACTGCCAAAACACACAGCAAAACAGACAAGTAATTACTTGATATGAAATTTAAAAGTTTATTACAGCAACTAAGGCTGCAATCTTTTATAAAAACACACTCAACCTTGACCACAAAGTCTTATGTTGCAGAGGTATATTTTGGCAATAACTTAAAATACATTGTATGGGTCAAAATTATTTATTTTTCTTTTATGCTAAAAAACAATTAGAATATTAAGGAAAGAGGCTGTTCCATGTAGATGTTGTGTAAATTTCTTACTGTAGTTACCCTAAAATCATACATTTATAAATGAATGTGCCTTTGAGCACTTGATTTATATAGCTTTTACTGTGATTTTCTCAATACTTTGTTAACCCTCAGATTCCAGATGTTTAAATAGTTGTATCTTGTTAAATACTGTCCCTTCCCAACAAACCATAGATGAATGGAAAGCTTATTTAATTAAGAAATCAATTTCAGAAAACTGACCCTTAAGACTTATATTTTACATATAATCTTAAACATAATTTATCCGAGTCAAACATAACTTATTTTAAATTGAGTGGCTAAATTATTGCTATTTTCCACAAAGCCAATGCACTGCTAAATACTGAAGGCTTTGGGTTAATGATACCTTATTTGCTCTCTGACTGTAAGTTTAGCCCCTCCTTCACTTCCAGGTGAGAACTGAAAACCACGTTTAACTCCACACACTTCTCCCAGAAGTCCACACAGGCGTTTCAGCAGCGACAAACCTTCAGAGCGCTCTGAGTGAGACAGGCACCATATGAGGATCTCCTGGCAGGACGAGCTGTAATAACAACCACTTTTAATATTTCCCATACACACAGTCTAGCACCACATTCCAAACGCAAACTGACCGTAAATGAGAGACATTCTGTTTGGTGAAGCAAAATAACCCAAACAGTGGTGAGATGACGTTTCCCAGAGCTTTCAGGAGCACTTCTGATGGACTGTTACCCACCACACAAATCTGGCCAGAATAAAATAACTTTACTAAATGATGATATTGCAATTCAATTGTTTCATAGAAACCGATGACATTACAGAGCATGGCTTAAACAAGATACAAGATGCTTTGCTCACTTTATATACGTCCTCAATGCAGCGAGTCAGCTCCCACTCCTCCACTGATTCCTGGGATAGCTCAGCACCTGCAGAGGTTTACCATGTTATTTGTAACGCTTAAATAAAGTCCACACGTTGCAGTTTAAAATGATGCAAAAAGGCTTGTTAATGCGCAATTTAAATCAGAATCTAAAATCAGGGTGCGAACTACAGGGGGGTTTGCCCCCTTGATCCCCCAAAGGACGTCAAAACTAGACATAGACCATTTCAAAGTGGTGATGGCATTGTCCCATAAATATTTCCTGCTTCTTGTCAAACTATTTCATAACTGTAACAAGAGGCAATTCAATCATAGCTTTAAGTTAAAACAGCTATCATAAGATTATTAATCAGTATGTTGACCTTACTGGATTCTCGAGAGTTATGGAAATGAAAAATGTAAGAGGAAATACTTTAGAACCATTGTTATTGTTTACATCTCTCAAAATGGTCTATATGGGAGGGTAAGCCCTTTAAAAAGTGGTCGTTTTCTCTGAACTGTATCTTAAATAATAATAATAATAATAGATAATGTAAAAATTCATTTGACCACCCCTATAATGGCTCATACCATTATAAATGTTTGATCGCACGAGTCAGTCTATGTAAGAAAATATTAATAAAACAGTCAGAAACCGGCAGAACTAGAGCACCAATAGACACTGCAAAGTATTCATAAGACGCTTTTCTTGAAAAATAGGTTTTTGTATCTATCTATAGCTAGTGAAGGAAAATTAGATGCATAGTTTAAACAGTTTAGCCTAAAGTAACCTGTGACATAGATAATCAGAGGTCACTGTAGGTCAGTATACACTAAATATCCTTAAAAACACTGAAAACGTTAATGTTTTATTAATAAATTAGATGTTATTTAAACAAATACATATAACTGATTCATTGAAGCATGTTTTACACAAAACTAACGTTGCCAAAAAAGTTGACCCCCCTCATCGTCAATGTATAATTCGCACCCTGACTAAAATGCAAAGCAGTGTCAAACAAACCAACCCTCTGCACAGCGATGAAGGGGGGAGAGAAGAGGATCGAGCAGGAATCGCTGGGCAAACTCAGGCCGCTCCTGCACCATGATGAGCGCCGCCCTGGTGGCCACTCTCTGAAACTGCTGTGCGGTCAACTTGTCTTTAAAATGAAGCAGCTCCACAATCTAATCCAGTAAAATGACATATCATCATTAAAGTCAGTTTTTAACACTGCATATAAGTTTGTGGGTAACAGACAACAATGGACCCTCAGCATGTTAAATCCTTGAAAATTTTTAATATTTAGATTAAAAAAACATAAATATATTTATATGAATTTATATATTATATAATCTTTGTATCAAATTATAAAAATGTATTGTCTATAGGGCAGGGCTGTAAATTTGATGTTGTTCTCTCCTCTGGCTGCCGTTATTAGTCTCACATCATTTTTTTCCTTTTTTTTTTTTTTTTTGAAAGTCTTGATAACACCACCACTGCAGAGTTTTCTTTTATTATTTCAGCAAATAGGGTTGTAAAAAAAAATTTGTTGTACTCTCTCATTCACTGCGCTCTAAGTTCACCCAACTATGATGACTTCCGCTATTGAGAATCATCAGAAAAGTGAAAAGGATCCATACACTCTTACTTTTGTTATTATAAGTCTATGGCCTGATCCCAATTCTACCCCTTAGCCCTTCCCCTAACCCCTACCCCCTACCCCTCGTTTTGCACGGACTAGGGCTAAGGGAAAGGGCTAGATACCACTTCAAATGGAGATTTTCCAGGACCACACTCAAAACCAAGGGGTAAGAAATTTCTCAGAATACACCAGCAGCAAGGCTTCACACAGAAGTAGTATTTCTTTGTCATTTTTACAAATATTTACAACAAACAAGCATGTGTTTTCATACATTCATAACAGCGCTCGTGTTTTACTGTCATGTTAAAAAAAAAACACACGCTAAAATAAAAAACGTTAAATTTTGCTATCTATAATATCTAATAATAACTCCTGTATAGCAGTCTCACAACATTCGGTCACACAAGGACACTCGAATACCCTGTTAGAAAAGTCTAGTGGCTGGAAATGAGATTTTTACAGTGTCTGGTATAATGTTAATGTTGTTTTTGTGTGTTTGCACAGTACAGTTACGATCTTATTGCCACATTATACCATTATGATAACATGATATGCGTCTTCAGTGATTTCCTGAAGATAAATAACAAAAAACAACACAACTGGAATAACTGCAGCAGTCATGATGGTCGCTCTCATATGAAGCAAGAGATTGCGATGACGAGTGCAGGTGTTGTAGTGCTTTCCCATTTCTTAGGGGTACATTTTGAAGCCCTTTCCCTTTACACTCTGTTTCAAGGGCCAAGGGGAAGAGAAAGAGGTAGGGGTACAAAAATAGAATTGGGATTGGGTTTATATATATATATTTTGCAAACCAAACATAGCTGTTAATAAACAATTTTGCCAATACTCTCACTCTTTTGACTGTATTGAAAGAACATCACTTTACCTGTGGACATACTTGACTGTAATAGTTTTCAGCAGAGAGCGACTGCTGAGGGCAGGCAGCGAGAATCCTGGCCACAGCATCACACTTCCTCCAATCAGAGTCGCCACCTGCTGGTCACAGATATGAGACGCTACATAAAACCACAAACATAAAACCACATACTGAGTATTTATAAGTGTCATAAAATAAACCATTATGATCTCCTATGGAATAATAAAGCCATTGGACAGACGTTGGGGATTTGAAGGGAATTTGCCAGTAAATTACATTTTTCCACTACTATTTAAAAAAGGAGGATTATATAACTAGACTGAACCTGCAGACGCAGCTATTTATAGTATATATGCAAAACAGATTTGCCCGCTCACAGGCTTATCGCTCCATCAGTGTTATTTTTACGACATGTAGCCATTGGAACTCACATGTTTGTCTCCTTTACGGAGTGGAGCTTTTTAGGGTAATTGTAATCCGAGGAAATTGTAATCTGTGGAAAAATGAAGTAGTTCCAGGATGTTGCATTTAAAAAAAAAATCTTGTCAGGAAAAAAAAAACTGAGAGGGAGAACACAGGTTGCAGTGTACTTGCAAATCTATTTGCACTCATAAACATGTGATGTTTAAATTTGATGAAGAGCATCTAAGCTCAAAACATAACCTGTGGCGACAACTCAAATATTTAGCTGTTTTTTTTGGAACGGTGGTGTGCCTACTTACAAGTTTTTGGCAAATATTTAAAAAAATGCATACAAATGCAAAAAATAGGTCACCAATGATACTTTATTTATAGTTATTGTTATTATTATTATTATTATTGTTGTTGTTGTTGTTGTTGTTGTTGTATATGTGTTTTTGATGTTATTATCATATAAGCAGTGAATGAATAAAAAATTAAGGTATGTTGCATAAATTAGATGGGATTTAAAAAGCAGTTTTAAGGTCACACATATGGTAAGTATATTTATAATATAAATTAACTTTTGCATCAAAAATGCAATTTTGATGAACAACCTATTTCAAAACATTATTTTAGAATTATTATTTGAGTATACATTGTCCTTTAAACTATATTGCCTGTGTGTGTTAAAATTGGAAATATAATTGCATTTTAAAACATGTTTTTTATTTGAATAGATGCTAAAATGTAATTTATTCTTGTGATGGAACAGTTCAATTTTGAGCATAATTACTCAAGTCGATGGTTTTTGCTACCATCGACTACCATTGCTTGGTTTTTACCACCAAAAGTTTGGCTAAATACACATTCAATCAAGCAAAAGTGATGGTAAATACATTTATAATAAATCACAGAAGGATGTCTATTATTTGTCTAATTAATGTTTTTTAAGCTTGGCATTTATCAAAAAATCCTAAGATCTCACAATATTACTGTTTTACAAAATTGATGAGAAAAGTGACTTCTTTTAAAATTTAAAACAATAATATTTGTAGCAATCCTTTGACTTCCACTATTGATAATCTTCAAATGTGCGAATGACTAACTCCAATGTTTTTCTGAAACAACCTGCACCCTTTCCTAAATTCATCCTTACCAACGGTCCCTTCTAGAATGGCCCTCACCACGACCTGGACACCCTGTGGTTGCATTAACCTGTCGGACAGCATCTGTCCACACAGTCTCCTCAGCCACGGAGGAGCCTGAGCAAGAGCTTTCCCTCCTGCTCTGGAGCCTGAAGATCCCTACAGCAGTAAAGGAGGAGATTACAGATCACACAGGACATTCCACTAAGTGGTCACAAACATACTAGCACAATTGAAAAAGATTCAGAAAAAAGCAAAACGTCTACCTGTTTAGGACCCCCCTGAAGGACAAGCAGTTCTTTGATGACGATTGGCTGATACACTTTCCCCAAAAGACTGTGGAGTGATTCTCTGCAGGACTTGCGCTCTTCTACTGTCAGACCCTGTGAAACATAACCAATTCATTCAGCATTTAGCTTTGAACAGAATGAAGCATGAATAAGTATATTATATTATATTATATTATATTATATTATATTATATTATATTATATTATATTATATTATATTATATTATATTATATTATATTATTCATTCATTTTCTTGTCGGCTTAGTCCCTTTATTAATCCGGGGTCACCACAGCGGAATGAACCGCCAACTTATCCAGCTATTGTTTTACACAGCGGATGCCATTCCAGCCACAACCCATCTCTGGGAAACATCCATACATTCTCATTCACACACATACACTATGGACAATTTAGCTAACCCAATTCACCTGTACTGCATGTCTTTGGACTTGTGGGGGAAACCGGAGCACCCGGAGGAAACCCACGCAACCATGGGGAGAACATGCAAACTCCACACAGAAATACCAACTGACCCAGCCGGGGCTCGAACCAGTGACCTTCTTGCTGTGAGGCGAACGTGCTACTCACTACGCCACCGTGGCGCCCATTATATTATATTATATTGTATTGTATTGTATTGTATTGTATTGTAGTGTAGTGTAGTGTAGTGTAGTGTAGTGTATTGTATTGTATTATATTATATTATATATTATATTGACTATAATGAATGAAACCCTGGGGATATTTACTATTATTTTCTAATTATTTTGCTATTACAGTCATTGTTTATATTTTGAATTAGCTTTAATTTTGTTTTGTAATTGTTAGTCTATTCAATGATTACTTTTCTTTTTTATTTAATTTTCATTGAAATATTTAATTATGATTTATCAATATTGGTAACACTTTAAAACATTACTAACATTAAAAACTTGCTATAAATTAGTAAAATAATTTGTTTATGATTAGTTAATGCTGGTTTTAAAATACAGAACCGCTCATTGTTAGTTATTGTCAGGGCCTGACGGAATCTGCGGACATTTTTTGCTATTTCTGCGGAGTATTTTGTTAAAAATCTGCAGATTTATGCAGAATGATTTAAGGAATATCATAACTAAAAATGTTATATATTAAATAAAAAGTAATACCTTTTTAACTTTTATTTAATGTTTACAATGCAAATCCAATTAGATGAACTTTTTTTGGTAAACAAAGCAAGTATCTTGTATAAAATCTCTTCTAAAAGACAGAAAATAGTACTTTACAAACTGTATTGTAAATAAATCATATTAATATTTTCATATTAGTTAATAATATTACTGAAATTAATTTTAAAACTGAATAAATATAATTGTACACACATTTACACCAGTAAATAAACAGAATCAATGATGGGCTGAAAATCTGCGGAATTCTGCGCGTGCAGATTCCGTGTGGCCCTAGTTTTTTTCCATTTCCTCCCCATCAGGAATCACAGGATAAACATAGTTCAGGCCAAGCAATTAAATAAAACAGACTAGTTTAACTGAAATTTTTATATAATGTTATTATAATAAGTTTTTTAAGTTTAAACACTTAATCTTAATTCAGCCTAAATGTAGATTTTTAGTTAGATGTCTAGGTTAATTTAAGTTTTATGCTGCTGTCTTTGTTATATTTCTATTTAGCTATAATAAGATTTCTTAAGTGTACTTTTTTGTGCTTAAAGCATGTCCAAAAATTCTTATTTGTTTATAAGTAATTAGTATGTATTCTTTAACTTTTCTATTTTTTATTGAATTCTCAATATCCAGTATTTTTACTTAATTACACTTAGGTTTAATATTCAGCTTAATTTCAGTTCATGAAAACAATATTTAATTGTTATAACATTACAAACTTCAACATTTTAATATATAAATGCTTCCAGGATGTTTAAATCTTTTCTTTTGTGGTTCTGGAAAAAGTATGGAAGGTCTCTAAAGATTCCAGGTTGTCCATTGCTTTGGAAAACCCTTTTAAATATTTGTATATTTTTACCTTCTGACTCTTTGCACCATCTCCATCCGGCCGCTGGGGTCGATATGCCAACTGACACAGTGCCGCCATAATATCACCCAGATGGCGTGTAAAAACAGGAGTTGCCAGCGATGAAAGTGAAGACACCTCCAGCAACACATTAGTGGTGATAAGAAGTCGCCTTTCACCCGCAGGGGCCACATCAAGTCGGACGGCCCCTTCTACAGCTGCCCCAAAGGCTGACCTCAGTCCCAATGCCACCCCTACACCGGGAGCCAAATAAGGGCAAAGACCCAGAGTGACAACAAACTGCAGCACAGCACCCAGTGTCTTCTGCTGGGCCACACTGAGAACATCTGGAGGAAGTGGAGGGGCTGCTTCAGGGGTTGCCAAATTTGGTGCCGCAGGACATTTGTGAAAGGCATCCAGGAGGCGCTTGAGGTGTCGAGCCAGGCAGAGCAGTAAGAGAAGACATTCCTGGACAAAACTCCAGGTTATGTCCTCTGTGTCCCTGCAAAACCATGTGACGTCTCTTCTGACCTCTTCCAGAAGTGGCCAGACTTCTGTCAAATCTTCTGCCTCAGAAATGTGCTCCTGAAGCTCAGACAGGTTCCTCTGGAGAGCTGAAATCAGTGCTGCTTGTGTGGTTTGACCATCGCTCAACTGCCCATCTAGAAAAAGAGTGTGACTATCAATGAATGCCAGAACATTTTAAATGTATAATTGGCTTTCTGGATTTGCCATTAAGAGGTACTTATTTTGAATAAAATGTGCATTTGTGTTTTGTAACCAATCTTCAAAATATCAATAACATTATTATCATTTAGAGCACTTACTTGGAAAAAAAAATGTTTCATGCATTTAGATTGAATGTTGGTCATTTTATACATATATATTTTTTCAAATATATTTTAGCAGCATTTAATGATAACATTCCCGTTTATAATCTTGAAGACACGTAATCAGCAGTTTAAATAATAATTAAATACAACTTATAGTTTTACTCAAAACGACGTTTGTTTCCAGAGCTGCATGAAAGAAATCTTCAAAATCTAAAATTCACACAAACCTCCATAAAATAATATATTCGGCTGAATGACTATCCTTATTTACTATTGAACGTGTGGAAAATTAAACACTGAGTGTCAATTAGCTAATCGTGTTAATCTCAGTAAGATTTACGTGGCAAAGTGTTTAAAATGTGATTTGTGCTTTACGAAAAAATAATAACAATAAAAGGAACAATATATATAAAAATAAGGGTGAGTTAATGATGAGTTTTTTTCTTCTTATGTGATAGCTTCTTCAAGACAACACTGGTTGAAATTAGCCAACAATTAATGATAACAGAGAAGAGTTTGAACAGTATTTGTCCGCCGTTGTACTGTTTTTCTTACCTCGTATAGGTTTCGTTAATATACTGAGAGACTTTATTAGTGCTGTGGTCATGTTGCTCATCACTGCAATGTGTTGCCTGTACAGACTGTCGCAAAGCTTTAACGTAACTACGGTCGAAATCAAATATTTTCATAATAAAAGTCCCACAATCTCAAGAGCAGTGTACTTTAGTGTTTCAGAAAGTTCATTCATTTTCTTTTCGGCTTAGTCCCTTTATTAATCGCCACAGCGGAATGAACCGCCAACTCATCCAGCATTTGTCTTACGCAACGGATGTCCTTCCAGCTGCAACCTCATACACTACACCTGTACCACGTCTTTGGACTTGTGGGGGAAACCGGAGCACCCGGAGGAAACCCACACAACCACCCACCCACTCCACACAGACATGCCAACTGACCCAGCCGGGACTCGAACCAGGGACCTTCTCGCTGTGAGGCGAACGTGCTACTCACTACAGATATATTTATGTAAAAATAAAACAAAAACAAAAACACTTTCCCAGAGATGGGTTGTGGCTGGAAGGGCATCCGCTGCGTAAAACAAATGCCGGATAAGTTTGCGGTTCGTTCCGCTGTGGCGACCCCGGATTAATAAAGGGACTAAGCCGAAAAGAAAATGAATGAATGAATGAAAACAAAAACACATAAAAATATAACAACTGTACTTAAAAATATAAGTAATCACAGTAGATTGTAATGTGGCGTGATAGTGGCAAACTCTTAAAATAATATATAACAACTAATTAGTATTTTGAGTATGAATGACAAAAGTTTTTGATAAAATTGTGTCTTTTTATAGTCTTTATTTTTTATCCAGGAAAAAAAGCAATTTTAAAAAAATCTGAAAAACAAAGACATTTTCTACTTTTATTGCTGAAAAGGTTTTTTTTGTATTTGACTTATTAATAAATATATGAAGGCTCAAAAAGCAGAATAAATATTGCAATATTTTAAGAATAATCATCTACATTTTATGTTAATTATGGTAACAGAATAGTTCTACTTTTCTCATGCATATCAGCAACAAATGCTACACAATAATCTATAAATATTAATTATTTATCCTCTTGAGTGAAATATGATCAAGAAAGCTTCTCGGCAGTTTACCCACATTTATAAATCTAGATATAGATGAATAGACCCATCACTGAAGATATGAGCATAGACTTTATTCTGTTTGTTTTACACAATAACAACATAATACCATTTGGACAAACTACAAAAACAAAGCATTCTGAGTCTAATACATTGGATTGTTATCATTGAAACATGAACTTAACATAACTATTCTTGTCATTGACAAGATTAATATTTCACGCCCAATAAAAAAAGGAGAAAGCTGAGCGCAAGATCAAAAGTTCACATATTTGCAAACCTTACATAAAAGTTCAATAAATAGTAAATAAGTTATTATTATATAAATAAATAAAGCCTAAATAAAGTAGTGTTTTACTATCTTACAAGTAAATCTTTCTTCTAAGTGAAAGAGCGTTGGTTTATAAACTTTTAAATAAATCATGTGACACATGCAACCTTTCAGCTTACGAATGTAAGCATATCAAAACATTGTAAGTACCTTATAAAATTGTATTTTAAAACAAACACTACTCGGTACATGAGACGCGTCTCTACAGATTGGGTCTTAATTGGTCCTCGGTTATTGTTTAGGCACTGCACAGGTACAGGCCACAGGAACTTGCACATGTTCAAATGTGAAGGAGTATTTATCCGGGTCAGACGGGCATGGGAGCTTCTTCAGGAACAGATGAGTTTTGAACACAGGCACTGAGTTGTAAGATCTGTTTATCTTCCCATTAATGATGCAGCCATCACACAGACACTGCGCTTCCTCATATTTTGAGGGGTACATATCTGGGTTTTCCACAGTTCTGAAAAATACAAGATATATACATATTAGCCATGAAGCAGGTCAACAGATAATAAAAGTATTGATGACCCAACAAAGTTCTAATCAAGTAGTTCTCCACTTTGAGATGATTCGTTTTTTTTTCTTGCAGAACACAAAAGACATTTTAAACAATACTGAAAACTTGGAGTCATTGACCATAGCCGGGAAAAGATACCATGGAAGTGAATGGCAACCAGTTTCACACAACATTCTTCAAAGCATCTTATTTTGAGTTCAACAGAAGAAGAAAACACTCAAACATGTTTGAAACAAGAGGAGGGTTAGTGAATAAGTAATGAATTGTAATTTCCGATAATCTAACCCTTATTTAAACAAATGTTTTAATTGGTGATTTTATGCTATTAAATAAAAACTGCAAAACAGGTTTGTTCTCTATTCATTCGAATAAATAAATGAATAGATGTTTTTAATAATTCAAAACAGCCATAACAAAACCATGTAAAACTATTAATGCATAAATATCAAAGTACCAATATGTAAACATATATTTGAAGTTGACTACTGATCATTTACATAAACAACGAACGGTCCGATTACGTCAGTAGTTACTTGAATGTTAGGCTACTGCTTTTTGTGGGGAATTGTTTTTTTTTTCCCCCTTCTTGTATTTGTATTATGAGAATGTCCAAATTGCAAGATTTTGTTATGGTTTTGATTGTTAAATATTCAGCATATAATAATAAAATACAAAATAATTAAATCTTTTTGCTGGGTTCATATTTCTATCTTTACAGTCTATGGTTTCTATCGCAACGTAAGGCGGGTGATGTAGAGTGGATGGTGTTCTCTACCTTGTCCGCCAGGGGGAAAGCGAGCGATGGTTGAGATCATCGGAGGCAGTCCGGACGTAATCCTCGCAGGATCCCGCCGGGTGATGGACTGGCCGGACGGGCGGGTGTCTGGGCGAAAGCAAAGAGCGCAGGAGCTTCTGCTGCGCCTTTCCGAACCCATGGTCACAATCTTTAAAACAGAGATGCTTTCCTTCCACTATGCTTTGCGACAGCCAGAAGAAGAATAATCCAAAAAACAGCGGCGACTGCAATAAATTCAATACATGAATTAAATTAAAAAATGCGATAACATTTGCTTTATAAATATCGATGACATTATTTTTTTCACAGATTTACTTCATTATTTTTGTAAAATAATCACTGATGTAAAGTTTCTTTGCTACTTACCCACATAGTGTAATATCAAATCTGACTCGGAGTGCTTGTTAAATTCAGCTCAGGCGGTGTCGGGCCTCTGGACTGTTATACTTTCCTCCAGTGCAAAGCGGCATTTTTATAGCCAACTTACCTGTATCCATCACTGGGGAAATCCGAGTCCTATGAGGAAATAGTAATAAATATTTACTTCCTTGCTTCCTCTTTCATATGAAGCGATGTATACTCAAGCGCATTATGCTGTAGCTGTAAAAAGTCCTTCACTTTTATAGTATTTAAACGGATTTAATTTCAACTGAACCTTCCGCTGTTTGAACGTTTAATTCACAAATTAGTTTGCTTTGCTCTCGTCAGCCGCTAATCCCATTTTTCCTCATCTGAACTAGCAGTAAATGGTTTCATTCATTGAACGCGGTACTTCATTCATTAAAACTCGCTAATTCTGTCTGCTTTGACGAGAAAGAAAACGTTTAACTAAAGAGAAACACTGCATGGCCATTATACATTCGCCGCATCGTAAGCATTCAGCATTTCACTAAAACTAACCGCTAGCAAAGGTTTCATTCGCTAGTTAATATGAACCAACGCTGAAAACAACTCGACAATCATTAGTTTATCATTGCTTATCGCAGGATACTGACTCTACTGGAATCATTAGTTGCGTGTTTACACTTAATACACTATAGTAACATATATTTGAAATATCTTACGTTATTAAAAAGTTAATAAATGCTTTAAATGAGCTGTTCATTGTTAATGCATTATTTATTAACAAATGAAATCTTATTCTAACATCATAATTTAATACGGAGAAGATTCACACTCTTGAAATGAAAAATCCCCTCTTTCTGAGCATTTTGTGACCTTTTTGAATCCTCGGAAGAGGTGAATGTGGAGATAAACTGTGGGGGCCCCCTGGATGTTTTGGAGATGACAAATAAGCCCTCAATAACAGGACATTCATTAACTAAAACAAGGTTTTGATGGCAGCTTTGTCTCTCTATGGGGTTGCCATCATGGGACAAGACCAAGTGAATTTCCCAGCATCATCCTGATCAGCTACATCTCCCCAGGAGTCCCCTAGACTTCATGTCTATACATTCTGGCGAGAATGTGAAACTGAACATTTAAGCCATCAATCAATCACTCTGACATTAAACATACCAGAAACCAAAGTTTGTTTGATTTCATTTAATCAATTAATTAATTCATATTTAATAAGTTTTTTTGGATGCCAAAGCTAATTTCATCATTTTGAGATGCACTAATAGAACACCAGTGTGACGTCATGGCCTAATTATTAAAAACAACTTAAGTAATGTGGGTGTATCATAGTGGAGTGTTTAAGATCATTTAGTGCCAACAACTTGTGACGTTGAAGTGCACAAACAAAAGGAAGATGAATTACGTTCCAATCCGGTCAATGGATGATCTCACTCGTTTGCGGTAGGTGTCGATCCGAAGCTGAAGCGGCACAATAGTGGAACAACAAACAGGGACAATAAACGAATAAAAGCAGAGCAACCCATGATGGAGGAGTGCGCACACTCTGATAAAAACACCCCACGGATCTTTCCAGCGGAGAGAAATTGTTCCAACAGATTATTCTCTTTATCAAAATAGTTTATTTAGAAGCTTTTTTTTTGTCACAAAAAGCAAGAGTGAATTATTCCTCATCTCCGGGCGTCCCAATTGCAGCCTCTCACACTTTCAACTAAAAATGAGGGACAAATAAAATGCAGGTTTTCACTTGAAAAGCTAGTGGAAGGGGAAGGGGAGGAAAAAAACAACGCAGAATCTTAAAAAAAAAGCAACATTTCACATCACTGTCATTGGTTCTCTACAATCATACAGTTTAAGCAACGGGAATTCTGTCATCTGGCTTTGTGGATGAACATGGTGAAAACGGTAAACGCTAAACAAGTGGAGGTGTAGGATAGACAAGTTCACTGGACTTTCTGAAAAGGCAGTTTCAGATTGTTTGTTGTTTTTTTTTGTTGTTTTGAGTAGGACAGATGTCAAATGCGTAGATCTGACACATTAAACAAGTCTGTCCTCTGGAACTCCTCTTAAAATGACAGGAGAAAAGCAACTAGAATATGGCAGGATGAAGAGCAAGTATGTGCAGTGGATGTACAGTTTATCTTTGAGACGCACTACAGTAAAGACTCCATCGTCCTGCAAAAACAAACAAAGTGACCGGCGCCACTTCTCAACTTTATCACATCAATATAAAACCTAGACAACCTCTCTCTGAGGGCAAAATGAGCAGAAATGAAACAGTGGCCTCTTTTCCCCCCTGTTAGACATTTACGGGATGCCTTCGGAGTTCAGAATTATGACCATTTCCTTTATTTCTGCCAAACACTGGGCATTGAGCACAACATGGATGTCCCAGGTGATGTTAGGTTAATTATTTCCCAGGGATTTTGGCCCGTTTTCGGGCTATGGCGTCCTCCACGGCCTTTAACTGTTTCAGGAGCTCCTCGCGGCGTGAAAGGGTACTGCTTGGTTTGCCTGGAGCAGAACCAGACCCGGATCCAGCACTGGGCGCAGGAGGTTTACCTGCAGACGGGGCAGCAGGACCTTTTCCAGAAGATTTGGCTGGAGGAGATAAAGGACGCTTCCTGGAGGGGAGAAAACGAAAAGAGGTTAACCGGTGAACAACAAATATGGGATATTTTTAAATCTTCAGTCTCAGTCACATGATGATAAAGCTGGTTACAAAACACCTTGAGCCATCAAGCACGTAAAAAGAGAACTAAAGGTGAACAAACATGGGGATTTTTACTGTTTTATACCAGTTAGATTAACAATAAATCTGCTCAACATAAAGAGTAAAACAAATGTGTATGTTTGGACATCTACAAAGACACTAATGAATAGTTCTCCTGCAAACAAATTTGAATAAGCGAATTATTTTCTCTCCCTACATGTTATCAGTCGACTAATGGAAACCACCAGATATCTGAAGGGATATTCAGAAGAGTGCGACTGAATTTAAGGCACACAGATCAGATCAGATGAGAATTCACATTGTACTTTTTGATTTATCTTATCTTTTTGTGCTAGTAGCTTTTTCTACTCTAAGCATACTAAGCATTTACTAATGTTTATTCAGCAATATTTTGTCATTTAATTTTATTATATTACTCTTCCTGTTTATAAGTTTAAATTCAAATTTCAGAATAACTTTGTAATTTTAGATTTGTGCATTTTTATTTTATTTTTTTTTTTTTAATAAAGGTTCCACTTTATATTAAGTGGCCTTGACGAATATGTACTAACACTGAAATTAATCATTTTTTACAATGTACTTAAGTTTTTTTTACTTTGTACTTAGGCATGATTAAATCCCTGCATGTAACTGCAGCCTTAAGAGAGAGAGAAAATAAAAATTGTATTGCCATTTCAGCTTCTATGGCTATTTCATGGCAAAAAACGATCAAGTTAAGTACATTTTATAAATACCACTTTTCCAAAATTATAAAAATATTCTTATTAAAATTCATCACCAGCAATAAATAACACAAAAGGTAAAATACATAAATAATAACAACAACAATAATAATAAGATAAAACACTAAAAGTTTTTTAAGGTTTACTTTTGATAAAAATTGTACAATTTTAGAAGGATTCACATTTAAAAATACTTCATTTAAAGTCTCTCCACATAAAAATTGTTGTCTGACTACAATAAAAATAGGCCATTCCACAAGAATATGTTTAACAGTTTGGTTTCTGCTACAATATTGGCCTTTTGGGGGTTCTTCTGCTTTGAGTAAATGTTCATGTGTGAGTCTCGTGTGTCCAATGCGGCATCTTCTGTAAACAATCTCATCATGTCTTGAGTTAAAAAATGAATTCAATTTTCTTCGTATTTCTGGCTGAATTTCAAAAAGTTTATTTTCTGAACACTGACCTCATTCTGATTGCCATTTCTGTAGAATATAGCCTTTTATTAGTGGCTTTAAATCCGAAGGTGGGATTTTGCATTCGTTTAGCTTTCCTGCTAGGGCTGTTTTAATTGCAGCCTTTATAATATTTGTAATCACATTTATAATTAAACTGTTGACCCATCCCTTACATCTTAACCCACCCTTAAACCTATCCATACAACCAAACCTGACCCTACCCGTATCCCACCTCTCAAGAGCCCCAGAAGCATTCTGGAATACATTATGAACACATGAAGTACATTGTATTTATATTTTGAGTACATAGTAGTTAGTGTCACTCAATATAAAGTGGGACCAAAATATATCAACATATTAAAATGATATAATATATGATTATAGATTACATAAATATTATAATTATAAATGAAGTTATTAATTAACTAATGGAAATTACCACATATCTGAAGGGATATTGACGAGTGTGACTAAATTTTAGTCCACAGATTACACTTTATTAAATCACATTGGCTTTTTTTGCGAGAAAATAACTGTCCTCTGACTGAGCTCGCTTTCTCCCTGATTTTTTTCTCATTAATATCATTACTTATTTATTTTTTATTTGAAGGGATTTGGATCACCTTTGGCTTGTTTTAACTATTTCACTGACACTGAATGAGAATGAAACCTACTGAATCAGTGCTGCTGACTTTTTGAAACCGCACTGTACATAGTCTTCATGACAGTAGTTTATAGCTGAATCAGATTGGTTTCATAACTAACAATTATCACAACAAAATGAAGACAAAACTAAGCTGAATAACAAAAAAAGCTGCTTTAGTTAAAGTAAAAGATTGTATAAAGTGCTTTACAAATTAGTATGATGTGACCCGAGAGAGAATTTATTTGGAGTCTTGGACACATTGTCACTGTTGTCATTTATAGTTTTGAGAGACAAGAGTGCAAAAGATCTTCAAGTATTTATCAAAACACCTCTCTCTGCAGCCTGGGTGCCACTGGGATGTTTGCTAATAGTACAGTACAAAAACATCCTAATTAACAGTTTCCTGTATTTTGTAATTCATGGGTGTTTTCCAACTGTTAACACTTTCAAATTTCATTATGGGACCTTGATCTCTGCATCTAATCTTTTTGATATTCAAGTTTAACAAAATGTCTGGGTTGGTCAAGTAAATTAATTGGTCGCTTGAAAATGATTAAAAAATTAATAAATTAATAAAAATAAAATAAAATAAAAAATCAGATGAGTTGATGGCCCGTTTTTGTCTGTGTGTTTTTGTTGTGACATATACACACACACAGAGTTGAAGTCATAATTATTAGCCCTGCTGTGAATTTTTTTTCTTTTTCAAATATTTCCCAAATGATGCTTAACAGAGCAAGACATTTTTCACAGTAGTCCCTATAATATCTTTTCTTCTGGTCAAAGTCTTATTTCTTGCATTTCAGCAAGGATAAAAGCAGTTTTAATTTGTTTATAAATCATTTTAACGTCAATATTATTAGCCCCTTTAAGCAATTTTGTTTTTGATTTATCTACAGAACAATTTTTTGTTATACAATGACTTGCCTAATTACACTAATTTGCCTAGTTAACCTAATTACCCTAGTTAAACCTTTAAATTGCACTCAAAGCTGAATACTAGAATCTTGAAAAATGTCTAGTAAAATAATCAAATGTCATCACGGCAAAGATAAAAGAAATCAGTTACTACAAAAAAGTATAAAAATTATTTTATTATAGATATTATGTTAAGATGGAAGAAATGTGCTGGGAAAAAATGTGGAAAAAATATATTCAATTGTAAAACTACTAAAATGTTAATGCATCACATTAATACAAACACAATCTTAGAATCACAAAATATAGAACTTTTTTTTAATTAATATTTTTTGTCATTTATATACAGTTGAAGTCAGAATTTATTAGGCCCCGTTTATTTTTTCCCCTAATTTCTGTTTAATGGAGAGATGTTTTTAAACACATTTCTAAACATAATAGTTTTAATAACTTATTTCTAAATCACTGATTTATTTTATCTTTGCCATGATGACAGTACATAATATTTTACTAGATATTTTTTCAAGACAGTTCAATACAGCTTAAAGTGACATTTAAAGGCTTAACTAGGTTAATTAGTTTAACTAGGCAGGTTAGGGAAATTAGGCAAGTTATTGTAAAATGATGGTTTGTTCTGTAGACTATTGAAAAAAACAATAGCTTAAAGGGGCTAATAATTTTAACCTTAAACTGTTTTTTTAAGAAAATTAAAAACTGCTTTTATTCTAGCTGAAATAAAAAATAAGACTTTCTCCAGAAGAAAAAATATTATCAGACATACAGTGAAAATTTCCTTGCTCTGTTAAACATTATTTGGGAAATATTTAAAAATTCAAAGAGGGACTAATAATTCTCTGTATATAGATTTTTAGGCCTAAATAATTAGATAAAACACTTTGCTTGAAGTGTTTGCTCGAAGTGAAAAGACAGTCAGACAGTTGCAGCTCATCCAGAACGCTGCGGCCAGGATTCTGACCAGAACCAGGAAATCAGAGCACATCACACCTGTCCTCAGGTCTTTACACTGGCTCCCAGTTACATTCAGAATAGATTTTAAAGTATTATTACTTGTCTATAAATCACTAAATGGCCTAGGACCTCAATACATTACAGATATGCTCACTGAATACAAACCTAATATATCACTCAGATCATTAGGATCAAATAAACTAGAAATTTCAAGAGTTCAGTCAAAGCAGGGTAAATCTGCTTTCAGGTACGACGCCCCTCACTGTTGGAATCAGCTTCCAAAAAATGATCAGATGTGCTCCAACATTAGGCACATTCAAATCAAGACTGAAAACACATCTGTTTAGCTGTGCCTTTACTGAATGAGCACTGTGTTACGTCCGACAGATCCCACTATTGTGTCTTTCTTTTCTTTTTCATTCTTTTATAACTTGTTTTAACTCATTTTAATCTGTTTTTAATCATTTGTTTTTATTTTCTTATACTTTAATTTTATTTCTGTTTATGTAAAGCACTTTGAATTACCACTGTGTATGAAATGTGCTATATAAATAAACTTGCCTTGCCTTGTATTCAGGCCTTAAAAGTGACATGACTGAAGAGAACATTGGCTGTGGGGAAAAAAAAAATGACAGTATGTACCTTTCTCCTTGTGGTGGCATTGGGCGAGGACCCTGGCCTTTGGGACGCTCCATTCTGGGAGACATCGGGGGCCGCCCGGGCATTCTCCTGTCTCGACCTACAGAGAATTCATAAAGTAATGCTTTAGCAAATACTGCAAAGTGATCATCTGATTGCATTTTTGGATTAACCACAATGAGATATCAGACTACTGGAGGGGTTTTCTAATGTACATTGAAACTGCCACGTGGTGTTGCTTACCTCCATCAGGTGACATTGCCATCCTCTTGCGCAGAGGCGAGGGGGGTCGTTCTTTATCAGAAGGAAAGTACCTTTTCCTATTACTCCTGTCGGTCTGCTGTTGGTCAAAGAGGAATAAAGAGGTCACTGAACCTTCAAGCACTTCTGTGCAGCTTCATGGCCGCGACATTCATGTGTTTTCTCCCATTTACCTTGTTGAGCAGGGTGAGCTTTATGTCCTTATGAGAGCCGTATCCTCCTGGTGGACCCATAGGCGGTGGATGCATCGGGTGACCTCTGTTTCCAGATCTAGGCATGTCAGAACTGGCTTTGGGAGGGAGACCGGATGGGTCCACTCGCTTTCGCTCATCTTTGAAAGGCTCATCTTTCTTTGGTGGTTTTCCTGTAAGGGTTACCCGACAAAACACAAGTGTGATTATTTATACTACTGTAATTTTCATTGCTTTGGATTATTTATTTTCAGGGAAACACTTTTGATAACGGTCCATTAGTTTAAGAACATTACTAAGTGTGAATAATCTTGTAAAGCACTTATTAATCATAGACCAAAAATAATTATTGCCTTATTAATATCCACAATTGTATGCGTTCTCATTAGCATTAGTTAACTGCTGTTAACAAAGATGAATAAATACTCTAATAAAGGTATAACCAATTGTTTGCTCATGTTGGTGAATACATTAACTAATGAACCATTATTTTAAAGAGTTTTCATTTTGATTTGAGTATTTTTGTGCTTTTCTTTTATTATTTTGTCTTTCATACTAAGCATTTATTGATGTTTAATCATTTCATGTTTAAACAATGTTATTACATGATTATTTGTATTTATCATTTAATTAGTGCTGAGCAAAAATTTATCGTGATTAATCACATCCAAAATAAATGATTTTTTTTTGACATTGCATGTGTGTGTACTGTTTATTTATTATGCATGTATAAATACACACACATGGATATTTGAGATGTTTATTTATATTTAGGTATAAAATATGATACAAATTATATATAAAAAATCTATATATGTAACTTTTTTTATAGTTTTGTTCTTGTTTCTTTGTATATTAGTATCACATATACATAATAAATATGTATAATACACATATACATTATGTATACACATGTCAAAAAAAACTTTTATTTTGGATGCAGTTATCACTATTAATCTTTGCCTAGCACTTGATTTTCATGCAAGCTTATGTTGTAATTCCAGTATAACTTTTTGCAATTTCTTTATGTGCTTCTCTCATTTTTTAAAAATTATTTAAATTAAAACATTATAATATGATTATATGTAACCATTTTCACATTTGTAATGTTTACATACTGAAGTTTCCTCAAATGCCCAACAAATGTGAAGTCGCTGAGCACCATTACCTCTCTCTTTGTTGGGTCCCCTGTCCCGTGGAGGGCCTCTGTCCTTGCGGGGATGTCCTGGTGTGGGTGAGTGGGAGCTGGCAGAGGACACTGGACTGGCCAAATCAGCATACATGTCATCAGAGTCGGCACTCCTGACCGAACTACTGCTGGACGAGGCAGAGGAGACCGACGACACACTGCTGACCGACAGAGACCTGCCAAAAAGAACATTCAATAGACGACGTGTGAATTGGTGGTGTGTGTTGGTCCACTATTCAATTTGATACTTGATTCTATTCAATGAATATAGATTTAACACAAATGCTATTGATATCACTAAGGATTATCAGTGAACAGTATTTTAAATGCATTGGTACATTAAAACAGAATA
>CAIGQQ010038153.1:3383851-3404805 GCA_903798035.1 Danio albolineatus
GCCTTTATATATATATATATATATATATATATATATATATAAAGGCTGGACAACAACTCAAGTTTTTTATTAGCTTGAAGTGAAAAATATCCCAAGAGTGAGTTTCACCGGGAAGAAAATATATAACCACTGAAACATAGGCTGTGTCCAAAATCACCTACTACTCGAGTTGGTACTACATTTGAATTAAAATTTACAACACGACCATTAGATATGTACGTTTTATACACAATGTATAGATGAATAGAGCTCAGACATACTACAGCCACCATTTTTTATTATGAGATGACCTACGCACATCTGTTGCGTCATTTCATTCCCATTTATGAATTCACTTGCGGTGCATCATGAGATAGCGTAGCATCCATTGGATGCGCACTTCAGAGTCTCGCTGGAAGTAGTAGGTCATCCGGGTACTTCTCACCTACTGGTTTTCAAATACTATGAATTTGGACATACTGTTTCTAACGTACTATATAGTAAGAAAGTGTGCGATTTGAGATGCAGCCATGAAATATAAGCAGAAAAAAAATCTATTAGCAGCTTTTGAGAATCAATATCAAATCAGCCGCTTAAAAATGACTTGTTGAAAAACTTTTTTTGGCCCAGCACTAGTTGGGACACTAGTGTCACATACCTAGACTTATGAGATCCGGACCGGGAGGCTGAGGCAGAGGAGGAACGAGATCTTGAGCGTGAGCTGGAGCCAGAATAACTGCTGCCACTTACACTGCCGCTCACTGTTCGCCTGCAGGAGAAACAGACAGAAACGCAATCAAAATATCAGTCACGCACTGGAGATACTAGTACAGTGCAGTTCAAGAACAAATCACTCTGCTTCTTACAGGCTACAGATTTGGTTTAGTCTGAAGAAGATTTAGTTATAGCATGAGCTCATATGAATTTGAGGAGGGAGCGAATTAATAAATCTGATCATGAAGATTCAAAATGCTATTTATTTTTTTAAGATCGAGACCACAGATCAGTTTTGTAGTCATTCAAAAATATTCAAGTGTAAAATCCAAAGCAAAGGGAAGCATCTGTCACATTCTTCTGCGTCACCACACTCAATGTTCCTCTTTACCAAAAAAAACCTGCACAAAATAACATATTAAACGGAAGCTAATAATTAAAATGTATACCGAGAAAGTAGACCACAAAAACATGAAAACTATATGCTTGAAGTACATTTAGCATATCAACTACCTTTTCATGTGCGCTCAAAGGGATTTTTCTCATTCAACTAATGTTTTCCCTCAATTTTCATTTTCCCCTTATTTTCTTAATGGTATCATTTTCCTGGTATCTGCTTTTCTCTGTTATTACTATTAATACTGAAACATGTAAAATAAGTTAATTCTGAAATGAAATAATTTAATTATGAGTTAATTACTATTATTTTGAGTAATATTTCTCAATTTGCTCAATGCAGCAACATTACAACAGTATATCCAAATTTTATGAAGTTAAACCAAACTTTTATTGTTGTAAAGATGCTTCAGTTACTGTCCGTTACTAATAAAATAGCTTTTAAAGTGACTTTCAGAGCGGCTATGGAGATCATGCATTTGTGTCCTCATACAGCGATATCAGTTATTGGAAAAAAAAACAAAAGCTTTGTGCATGCTAACATATTTATTTTTAGTTAACAAAACTGTGCCACTGATTCACTCTGACATGCAGAACATTGTTCATTTTTAAATAGGTATTTCATGACTATTCATAGACCTAACAGTCCTCATTGCAATTCCAGCAGGTGTAAACTCCTCCTTTTATTTTACTCATCCAAAATTTGCCAAATTCTGTGAGATTAACTGATAAACATTCTGCAAATCTCTCCACATTTTCCACACTGCATTGCAACAACGCGTTCATGCAACTTCGGTGAACATAAAATCTTTTGACTACAAAACAAACAAACAAAAAAAAACATGTCAGATCACATGCTTCAAGAGTTCAGTAATGATAAAAAAGTACAGAGAGCTGGCAGTCCTTCAGTGAAAAACTGAACACCTTGGCAAAGCACACATCCAAATTCTTCCCAGTGGAAACAATAATGAACAGTTCTTTTTCCCTAATTTCTTTTGTTAAACTGTTCACAATTTTACCCTGCTGCCTTAAAAAAAGATGATGAAACATTAAACTTTTACATTTTTTACATTTCAAAAATATTAAACAAAAAGATTAATTTAAACAGTAGAATATTCTGTTGCCAAACATTTCTTTAGCAATGGGCATATGCACACAGATTTTTGATTTCAGTCAGCCAGCCCTAAGTCTTCCGGTTATTTGTCATCCCATACAAAAATCGATGCGTTTAAGATCAGATTGTTAAATAAAAAAAAGCGATTTTCACTGCCTGGCTGAGATACAATATAAAGTGGGTATAAGACCAAACATGAAGCACTGCATTAAATTATATTTTTCCCTGCCAATTCTTTAAATGTTTAAATTAATTTTACCCTAGTATTTTCAACGGAATTTCTGTGCTAGCCTGCTGCTAACGACGGCGCCTGCATATAAACCGTCGTTCATCTCTTTTAACACTTTAACAACAAAAAAGGATGCTTAAGCCAATTTAAATGAATGTAATGTAATTACATTACAACATCGATGCTGTAAAAAGAACCTTATAAAATCGAAAATATTCACATCAATCTTTCACCGGAAGTTCTTCATTAGCTGAAAAACAATAGCTGCCCATTCATAACAGAGCAGACTGTTGAAGTAGCAGTAATACTTATGTTTATTGTCTTAGCATCACCATTGGTTGTAACAAAGCAACAACCTCCCGCTCATCCTCGTGAAGCTAATACAGAAGTAACTGAAACTGCAATTCATCGAAATTCCGCTAGTCCTGGCTGCATAATACAGCACATTTCTAATGAGACCAATGTTGAAATGGCCAACTTTACAGCACAAACAAAAAACTATTTTGGTTCATATAGCAAATATTACCCTTCATGACAACTGGGGGGTATAGATATGGTATGGATAGACTTCTATACCATATCTATAAATGTATTTGTTTTAATACAATAGATCTTTCATAATTTTCTTTAAACCTGTAAAGCACTGCAGAATCTGACAGATTGATTAGCTGTAGGCTGTAGAACAGTCGTCTGAAATGTTATACAGTGTTATGTCTGGATTTCATCAGTAGTATTTAGAAGTAATTTGCCTTTTTCCTCCTGTAGAAAAACATCATAAGAACAATATTTAGTGGCTCAATGTATTACAATAGTGTTTTTAAAAGGATAAACACTTTGTTGATATAGTATACAACCAAGCACATGTGGTCAGAACACAAACAAGTTGGAGGTAATGAAGTGTCAACCGTTTCTCCAAAAGAAAAGCCAGTCTAAGCAAAATGCTAGCAGGCGTCTGTATCACCGCTCACGCTCCGCCTCTTTGCCCTTATTTGGTTAACTCCAGTTGGAGCAATGACGCGCGAACAAAATAGCGCCAGTTAGCCACACCCACTTGTAGCTTCTTTTGCACTCTTCAGAAACCTATGAGTGACGTCACGCATACTACACATGGTTTTAACATGGCATATAAACATTTAATTGTAACACTTGATAAGTTACATGATAAGTGATAACTGATAAGTTAATTTATTTACTTTCATGAATTATGAACTATCTTACAGCTTTTATTAATAATCAGTTCAACATTTACTGATGCAAATCCAAAGTTGTACTTGTTTACATTACTTAACGCACTGAGCTTACAAGAAAAAAAAAGACTTTATTTTCATTAACTAACAGTAACAAAGATGAATAAATACCCTAATAGACGTATTGTTCGTTGTTTGTTCATGTTAGTAAATACACAATCTAGGGCTGCACAATTTTGACAAAAATCATATCTGCTGATTATTCCATTGAAATTGTGATTGTGATTATTACGGTTATCACATGTACATTTATTTTTAGCTTAAGTTAGAATTAAATAGCTTTTTTTACCATTGTTTGAAGAAATTTCATTCTATAATATCATATATAAAATTAATAATTTAAAAATCATGGCTTTCCCCATTACTACAAATGTCAATGTTACATTGGTTTAGTTCCTTAAATCAAAAAAAGCATGAAAAATATGCATGAAAGTGAGTAATGTATTACTGGATACTGTAAACAACCTTCACTGTATAAACTAAAACAAACAAGAGCAGGAAGGGATTTTATTGTCTTCTGTATATTTACAATACAAATTGTAAATGTTTTCAGGGTCCACAAACACATCTAAAAGCTAAATTCAGCAAATGTCCACAATGCCATTCAAGTGTGGCTAATTTGTATATACTGTATATATTGTAATGTATATACTAAATGTTTGTGTCTTGATCTAAAAGGATTCATGCATTTTACAAATCAACCACAGGGTTTATTTTAAATCTTTTTTTTTTAACTGTAATCTTTCATAAAAAATAAATAAATAAATAAAAAAGTGCTCCTTTGTGCGCAATCAGACTTAATTCCACACACACACAAAAAAAGATCTTTCAGATATGGCAAGTTAACAACAACCCACAACACCAAAACTGCAGAGCAACAACCTCCTCCAAGCTTTGCATGGGCAAGTACCAGCTACACTGGCAGATGTTTCTCAAAAGCATCTGGCTGAACGCCAATGACATAAAGACAGTTATGATAAAAATGACAGGTCACAAAAACCTCTTTGTGCTGAAGCATTAGGACCAACCAGCGGGACAGGAGATTTTCCTGAACACCCACACAGGGCATTCCACATCCACAGTGAAACCTCACTCTCACTGCTGCAGGTCACAGAGATTCCACTTGTGACACAAGCTTCCCTGTACTGGAAAGAGGATTTCTAGACACTCACACACAGACGCATTTAGTGTTGAGCCTAGACACTGGTCAGTGGGTAATGGTTCCTATGCAAATCCACTCTAAACACAAATGTCAAATCAACCGCAAAAAGGAGGAGAGAAAAAAACAAAACACAACAAGCATACTATCAAGCAAGGAACAAAAAGTCCAGCTCTTATGGTGATGCAATCCTTTACCTGAAGAGAAAAATTTGCTGTGTATCACTAAATATGTAGGTCACTGCACATCTCTCCTCCCTTAATGTTTTAGAAAAATTAACTGAAAGAATGAATAAATTTATGAATAATAATAAAAAAAACACTACATCCATCAAATAAATAACCACGACATGCAAAAACACAGCAAAAGCAATAATCATAATATGTAAAGACCTAGAATTGTTTGAATTAGCTTTTACTGTTATATCACTTATTACAATTACACCCTTACCTTCCTGTAAATAAATATTCGACTGTTCCGTATAAGTCAATTCAGAAAAGCAAAGTAACTATTTGCTTTTAAAGTAATACATTTTTTCAACTAAAGTGACACTATGCTTCAAAAACATGACAATATACAGTACGGATCACCAAACTTGTTCCTGGAGGTCCGGTGTCCTGCAGATTTTAGCTCCAACCCTAATCAAACACACCTGAACTAGCTAATCAAGCTCTCAGGAGGTATACGTGTAACATCCAGGCAGATGTTTTGAGACAACTTGGAGCTAAACCCTGCAGGGACACCAGACCTCCAGGACCGAGATTGGTGACCACTGATATACAGTATACATTAGGTTTACAATTTAAGTAAAACATTTTTTTATATAATTCTACGTTAACTAGTTTAAATTTATTATTAAGATAATGAATTAAAACCGTTTTAAAGGTGCAGTAGGTCATTGTCTTTAAAAAACATTTTTTGTTGTGCCGGTTGAAAGTCTCTTCAACATTTCAATAGTCATGATTAAAGTAAATGATCTAAATGTGTTTAAATGTATTTTTATATTCTGGGTAAGGCATAAAGCTAAAATGTTCATCCAATTAAAAATTGTTAAGCCGATATTTCCCGAAATTCTGATAAGTAGCTCGAACTGTCTGTCAACAAATGCAGATTTGTACATCTGCGCACCCCGTTCTCGTGGACAGATCCGCCTTTTGCGTGTGCACATGCGCCATGTTCACATGAAAACAAAAGAGTGACAGCGATAAAAACAAATGCTAAATCAAAACTTTTTAAAATCCTGAATCAATATTGGAGTTATTTTTGCACGATGGAGGAAAGATGACCATAGCTGAAGTATTTCTCTCAGACAGTTAATGTTATGTTTTAAAACTATTTCTGTCACGCAAAGCTATGTAGACAGTATGTAGATTGTGTTGTTTTACGAATGGGTTATATGCACGGAGGTGTTGTTTAGCCATTGAAATCTTCCAGTCGAAGACTGATGTGACTATTTTCAATTTCATAAGGGACCTTTTACAGCATCGATAATGTAGATTTTTATTTAGTTTAATAACAAAACACAAGTAAATACTGTAGTGCTATTCCGCCTAGCCTGCTTTACTGAGGGGATGTTTTAGATTCACATTGGTTCATTTCCCTACGCTGTTCACCATGCTACTTTGAATATTCGGTCTGTAATAGCATGTAAGTATGCCTGAATAATAAGTGTAATTCCTGCACGCCACCGGCCAACCACTAAGCATATGGTAGTCTCTTTAGGAGAAAGCGTGTGAGAGAGAAAGAGACCAGTGATTCTTGCATGCATGAAATATTGCACATTATGACAAGTTTTGCTTGCTACACAACTGAAAACGTGTAAGATATAATACAGTTTTTCATTGGGAATTGTAGTATTACAAAGTACTATGAAATTTTCTAACTGCGAATGACATGATCTAGTGGGTCTCTGTCATCATTAATGTGCACGTTCGTGATTTCAGGAGGTGTGGCTTTGGACGGCAGGGGAGGGACAGTATTTAAAACATTATGCTAACTGGTTAGCACTTAGGCAGATCACCTACTGCACCTTTACTAAAGCTCAAAGGAAAGTATTGCATGTTTGATTTTTAAAAGAGTATTGTCTTTGCGTCAGGGATTTCAAGCAGTAATGAGTCAAACAGCTGAATTCCTTTAGACATACAGTAATTACAACATTAATGATGTAACTTGTCAATATTTGCATTTTTTTTAAAAGCAACCTATACCAAGTACTATGATAGTTAGTGGCAGAACATAAGGCAAGCTGTACCTGCGAGGAGGGTTGTGCTGCTGTCGTTCTTTTTTGCGTCCTTCTCTCATATTGGGAGGTTCTCTGGGCTCTCGAGGTCCAGGAGGTCTTCCAGGTGGACGGGGGTTAGGGGGTTTTACTGCCTCTGTAATTGGCTTGGGTGGTTTGCCTGGCTGTTCAGGCAATGGGCTGGGCATCATTTTGGGAGGCCCTTTGTCTCTGCGAGGAGGTGGCAGAGCACCAGGCTTCAACGGCGGGCTGAATGAAAATATGCAATTTCGTGCACATGCAGTGAGTGAACGGCAGGAACAGATATAACAAGCATAGATAGAAATAGCCAACTTCAAGCCTTAGTGTTATCTAGTATGCTGATTTTGGATTTACAAATTTGAAAACAGGTGTTTTAACTAGCTCTAAAACACATTACACGTTTTAAATCACATTTGATCAATTTAGTCAAAATCTTACCTCAAACATTGTAGTGTATAGAAATCAAAAATATTTTAAGCACATGAAAAACTTTGCACTTACCCTTTTACTGGGCCAGGAGGCTGTTCAGCTTTGTTCTTGTTAGCATTTCTTTGTGGCAAGGGGCTCGGAGAGGGTGAAGAAGAAAATGATCCCGATCTAGACAATAAAAAATAACAATATAGCATATAATAACAGCAAACATTCACAGTAAATGTTCTGGGAGTCAGACCAAATAAGCATGACTAATCATGACATTGATGTAAACTGTGATGTCTTGCCTAGAGCGACTTCCGCTGAAGGAGCTGTGCTGAGAGGAGTGGCTTGAGTAGGAACTCATTGAAGATGACCGTGAACGAGATCGGGAACGAGAAGAGCCAGAACCGGTGAATGATGAGGACCGTGATGAAGACCTGAAATATTAGAAAAAGTAATAACTAAAAACAAACAAGCAAAATCAATCATGCATTCATTCAACACTAGAGTGAAACACAAAAAAATGCTTTTGATTTTGTCATATAATATAATATAATATAATATAATATAATATAATATAAGTGATGCGCAGATATCTGCGGTCGCTGTGGAAAATCTGTGGGTCTGGTAATAAAAAAATTACATTGGGATTATTTGCGGGTGGGTCGAGGGTGGATGAGACGGCCAAAATAATAGTTGAAGTGCAAGAGTACTGAGTTAAAGGAGTCAAAGGAAAATCTGCTATTGTTCTGGGAGAAACATGATTGCTCATTTACACAACTGCAGTGCCTTGCAAGGAGAATCTTGTGCATTCCTGCAACATGCGGTGCTAATGAACACTCATTTAGTGCAGCTGGCCTTGTTTTGGAGGCGAGACGGAATTCGGCTGAATCCAGGCACAGTAGATGCTATTCTGCTGTGGATATATATATCAGATAGAATTATATATGTGGGTGGGTGGATGATTAGTATGAAGCTGCAGATTCAGGTGACATTTCAGCTGATCCGCGCATCTATAATGTGTGTGTGTGTGTGTATGTATGCATGTATGTATATATAGATGTTACATTGCATAGAAAATACAAACAAACACTGAATTCACATGCTTTATAGTTGGTGCTATTTTTAGTTTGAAACATTAAAACTCACAAAAACAAACAAATAAATAAAAATAAAATAATAATAATAATAAAAAGTATATAGTATAAATGAAATTCAGACGTGCTACATCTGCCATTTGGTTTAGTTATAAACGGAAAATCTGATGCATATAGAAAACAAAACGTGAGATGCTTTAAGAGTTTGAAAGTCACCATCTGATTGGTTAAATTCTACATGATTCATGTGAGCTGTAGTTTTACATTCTTTACGGTCCACCTGAAAACAAAGCGATCGAGAGGGCCATCCACCACATATCGAAAAAAAGGCCATGCAATTACAACACTCAACTTAACAACGGGTTTTCAGAAGTTGTCCCTGGTCAATGAAACACGCAAAGGAACGCAGTCCTTCTGTTGCCGGTGCGAAGGTCAAGCTACACAAGACTGTGACCAACGTGCCCAGGTGTTGTTTTCGCCCCTGAGGCCAGTGCATTTTTAAGTTGTTTCAAGAGGAGCTCTGCGTGCTTGGAGTTTTTTCCAGGTGCTGTGAGTTGAAGAATGTTCAACTTTGAGCAAACACAGCACGCGTCATTGTCACTTCTGAGCCTGTTGTGTTCTCTAATTCTAGTGGATTTTGATTGCTTCTATTGTCCGAGTTGTCAGCCAAGCTTAGTTATTGTCAAAAAAGTGCCTAAAGATTAAGATTTTTTTATTGTCTTTTTTACCAACACTCTTATTTTCTGTGGAATTATATAAAAATATATATTTAATACAATTTCCTGGCCCTCTAACACACAAACACATACAAACTCAAACACAATCTAAAGCTATCAATCCATTTTTTACATAATAAAATGGTAACCCGATGTATAATTTGGAGACCTTTGCATGCTTACCCTGATATGTTTGAATAACTACAAAAATGAGTGCCTCAGGTTAGAAAACACTAAGCATAATAAGTGTATTTATGCACATACACTATAATTAGATGTTTCAGTCCATATAAAAGCCGGAAATCTTTTCCCCTCAAGCATATCTCCAAGGGTTAATGGTGCTAACTGATAATCAACTGTAAAAATTACCAATTTTACCTCTTCTCAACAAGGAAAACCACCATCAATTAAGAGTGCATAATTACATTGTGTTAAGGCTTTGCAATCAAAAAATGTCATAATGAAAGTCAATGAGGTAAAAACAGTCCCTAGCATAACAAAAGGGTATTCGATTTGAACAAATCACAAGGGTTAACTCTATATTATATCTACTTTTTCTTAGATTAAAAAAAAACGTTCTGCTTCGACTAACTGTATTGCAATTAAGGATGTCAAAAGCACAGATTATGGTAACAATCAGTACTATAAATAAAAATATTTCCTGCTCACATATGTGCACTTTGTTAAAACACCGCTAAATGCGATCGTGTTCCCATGCTCAACAGATTTGACTGTAATTGGTGTCAATGAACGATCATTGTAGCCAATAAAATGGAACTTATACCAATGTCATTCTCAGTAGCTCAATGGCATGTGTCTTACCTAGATGAATTGGAAAGAGAAACTGATGATCCGGAGGGCCTGTGTCGCCTACGGCCACGCGGAGGGGAGCCCATGAGGCCAGGGCGTCTTCTAGGAGACTTAGACCTACGCCAGGGGTCCTTCCATTCATCTGGCCTCTTCAGTTTCGAGACCATGTCCTTCTTAGGTGGTGGCTCCATTGGCCCTCTGTAAGGAACAGCAGAGAAAGAGAATTTTGACAATGCATTTATAGCATATCTTTCTTTGGCAAACATCTTAATTCTTCAACTAGGGATGCACCGATACCATTTTTTGGAACCGATCCGATCTCGATACCAAAATTCTGAGTATCGATCGATACAGATCCGATCCTGATACTGTGATATGTTTTTTTTCTACACAGTTTCTTTAGCACTGGTGCTAAATTCAAATAATACATCTTTAGTAAAAACAAGACCTTTAGGCCTACTGTATATGACAGACACACAATATAACCAAAAACATGATGCTTGCTGCAAATTCGGCTACATTTTTTGAGCAAGTGTTATCACAGTGATCTGTTGCGGTCCAGCTTATGTTTACTTTTTTTAATATAATAATAATAATAATAATAATAATAATAATTACAACTTTTAAAAAAAATGTGCAATAGGCTACCACTATTGACACTGATCATTGGTAAAATAACGAGTCTTTTAGCAAAGCCTGATATTTTCCTGCAGGTTTGACACAGACTAAACTAAACTGTCTGAGGCCAGTTTTACTTACCTCTCACCATGAGAAAGACAGAGAAAGTTCAAAACAAGGTTCGATTTTATGCTTCAGCGCCAAAACAAAAACTGATCTGTTAAATAAAATATCGATATTAATAAAATGACAGGGAAATGATCATTTCAGAGTAGTCTATATAGTAGGCTAAATATTTTTCTGTTAATGATATTGTGCCCGTCAGTTTCACTTTTATTAATTTAATCCACTACTTGACCACAATGACCCAGGCTTTACAAACTATTCGCAGCACTTAAGTATTCACCTCGGAAGAATAACTCAGTCAGAAGGATGAGAGAACAAAAACTCATCGTGAGAATAATCTTGCTGAGCGACACAGGTGAAACGTTGAACAAATCATATGGCAGTTGCTGAGATAATTAGGTAAAAATAAATGCATTTTACAAGACAATGAAAGTGTTTTTTGACCTTGCAAGCTTATCAGCATATTGTTGGAGACCCTCAAAACCAAAATTTGACTTTTTTATGCAAAATAGGGGCTCTTTAAACTAACAGGTACAAATAGTTTTGAAGAAAGTTTTTCATGTTGTCATGAACGCGACACGCAGCTTGAAATGTGACTGAACAGAGAATGATTGACAAGTGCAGCGGCGTGAAGCACTGAACTGAAAATGCATTTAACCAGGTGAATATTCATCTGTACTTCACATTGAACTGCAGAATGGCTTCAGAACATATAGTAGGCCTTCATGACAACTTTCTAGTGTCTTATAATAGGATACCCTCAAGGCTTAGTTAGCTTATAAACACAGAATATAGCGCATGCCAATATCCAATCCAAGTATCAGGATCGGTGCATCCCTACCTTTAACATTACAAGCAATTGCAATTCTTATAATAAAAGCAAATGTTTTCTATTAGCAGGCTGATTTTCCACATTCTCTGTCAAAGAAATAAGCTGTGTCATTGAAATGGTAAAGTCAGTATAGATTTGATGCCACGTGAGTCTTCCTTAAACAAGAAAATACCTGTTAATTTCCTGAAAAGCAATAGAAACCCCCAAAAATCTGCACGCTAAACGCTGTTATCAGATATCTTCATACAAACACTATTGTGTGATGTCAATATTCAGTGTTATACATCACAGAACAAGTGATCATGGTGAGCATAGAATATACTGGAATTTTTGACATTGAACTTCTAGTAAAATGGCAGCAAATTGTAATACATTGAAGCAATGTTTATGGTTGCAGCAGGGTATCCACTTCTCCTTTTAGAAGCAATCTTTTCATCAGGAAGCTTAAGCTGCCAACAAACTTCTCATAAGTGTCAAATGTCTCTTCTTTCATTGGTTCATGAGCATGTCTTATGTAAGTCTTTGCAACCAAAAGTATGCATGACTTTCCCTATTATTCCGACAAAACATATTTGTAAATCTTTATCAGTCAGGTGATATTCAAAGACAATTTCTTAGCTCTCTTGATGGCTTAAGGAAAGATTTCACAAGTTCATCCCAAACATCAAGGCTTTTTTAATTGATTTCAACTGGCTGGCTGTGAGAAGCCCTATCTTTTACTTTTTGTCAGCTGTCAAGTGTCATAAGTGAAGAGCACAATTTGTCAAAAGGACTGCATAGCTAAACTGTTTGTTTTGTGAAAAAATTAAAGCAGTCCAACATCAACATTTTCAATCAATACTATCAATCTGATATGGCACTTAAAACCCATACACTTCAATGGGATACATTATATTCTCTGAGGTAACCTGGGTAATAATGGTGATGAAAAACACTGGCACCTCGGTGAACATCATAATCGAACTAAATTTGCCCTATTGCAATTGACTCTTTGTGCTGCCTCTCTATATAAAGTTAAAGAGCAGAGACTGCAAGCAAAACTAAGACCAATGTCCCAGTGTTCATTCATTAAGACGTGTAAATATGCACTTTAGACAATGTGATTAATATAAAATTAATATTAAATATTTTATTATTTTAACTTAACTCTGAGTATGCCACTTAAAGTAATATGATTAGGGATTCATAACGCTGAGCCTAGTTTGATCAGTTTGAACTAGAGGTGGGTGATATGGCAAAAATATCATATCACAATAATAAAAAGTGGCAATATTTTTAGTCTATTAGTCTGCTGGCCCTTTAAGACCTGCACATCACGCATCCATTTTTCTATTAGTTGTTTTCTTTCAGTTTAGACCAAGTGATACCAAATGTGTTTATTTGTAAATCTTGCATGGTTTTGACAGTTTGGGCATGATTAGACAAAGGTATGTTAAAATTTGGTGCTATTTGATAGGCTTTGTAGTGGTGCACGCATTTAAATCTCCTCAAATGTTCGTGCTTGGGTGGGGAAAAAAGTGCAGCCACATTTGCTATTAATGTTTAACCAGCAAGGAGTTAAAACAAACAAAACTAACACGTTAAGTGCCATGACAAAATCTATGACTGAGTTTATATTGTATGTGAATTTCTGACGTGTTGTAAAACAGTTATATTGAGACAGAGGTGCCAGTATTGCAACAGGTACAGTGAGCACAATACTACGATATTTTTTCAAAAGCAGATTGCAGAGACCTCATCAACAATCGTCATATCGCACACCGCTAGTTTGAACAGTGTTGTGTTTGAATGAAGTCAATTTTTATTTGTCTTAAATCTCAGCATGGCAGACTATCGGGGACCATTCACATTTTCAAAAATGGGTAAAACATAAAAATAGTGATGTATCTATTAGCCATATCTGCCACATATATGCCATATTGGTATTGGTATGTTTAGCAGCCCAAAGATAATATGATGAATCTACAATGTATATTTTTAATTTGTAAAATAATAATAAAACCTTTATGCAATAAACAGACAAGTTGCAATCAAACTGATTTTAATAACTTAAGAAATCGCGAATCGAGATCGCAATTCAGCAAAAGCTTCATTTCTCATGCACATCTTGTCGGGAAAGTCATCACTAGTAAATCTCATACAAAGGCCAGAGTGAGTAGTGCTTTGGCCTTTGTATGAGATTTTTACTGGTGTTAACAAAGAACTACTTTCCTGACAAGATGTGCATGAGAAATGGAGCTTTTGCTGATTCACGATCTCAAAGCACCCTCTGGCCTTTGCATGAGATTTTTATCAGTGATGAAAGAGAGCACTTCGAGAACGTGATTCAGCAACAGCTCCAATTCTCATGCACATCTTGTCGGGAAAGTAGTGCTCTATCATCACTAGTAAGTCTCATACAAAGGCCAGAGTGAGTAGTGCTTTGGCCTTTGTATGAGATTTTTACTAGTGTTGTCAAAGCACTACTTTTCTGACAAGATGTACATGAGAATTGGTGCTTTTGCTGATTCACGATCTCGAAGCACCCTCTGGCCTTTGTAAGAGATTTTTACTAGTGATGAAAGAGAGCACTTCGAGAACGGGATTCAGCAAAAGCTCCAAACATCCCTAGTCTTTAGTCTAACTCGTTTTGTCCAGGAAAAGCAGTGGCCTATTTATTCTTTAGTAATAAAATAATAGCCGTTGACCTTAATATGCAATTGAACTTTTCTATGAGTAATACTGAATTAACTGTGACATGTCTGAGTTGTACTTGGCCGCCATTCAAACACCATACCAGAAAACAGAGATAACATAAATGAAATGGAGACTACACCTCATATTTCCCACACAGTTCCTGTTCTGCAAAGTTAGTAAACAGTTGTTTCCGGCAACTTGATACCTAGTTTACAATCTTAAGTTTGTTTATTTCCCCAAGAGGATTTCCCCAGCATTTGAGCTTCAAGAGATGAGAATTATTAATAGTATTTATAAATTACGCCTAAGTGTTGGTTTTTCTAATAATCACTTCTATGTGAATTTCTCTGGATATTCATTAATTGAGCTCTTCTAAATCAGACTCAATTTCTCAGAAAAAGGTGGAAAATTTTCTGTTCTGGCAGTTTAAACTTGTCAAGTTTATAACATTAGCAGCAATGCCTGACCAGTTGAACCTACAGTAACCATATGGGCATGTTTAATTTCTCAGGACATTCCAGTTCAAACATAGTTTTGAGCAGCAGTGAAAAGTGTGGGAGTTTTTGAAGGGTTGCTCATTAACCCTCGGATCAATTAAATATTGTTACATTACGCTATTAGTTAAACTGAGGACATTCCACATGATGTACACCAAAGTATGCCTTGAAATGACTAACGTGATTCAGCTAAGCACCTGGAATGTCCTTACGGGTGATGTCAAAGTAAACACACTTGAGACTAAGTATTGCAGGGTACCTAAAAATAGAACACAGGCGCAGCTATTTTTAGATGTAGAATATGAGCTCATTTATAATTTCCTGTTTGTGTGAAAAAAAAGGAAGCACATCATTCTGTGAAGAAAATGCAGACAGATGTGTAACACGGCAAATCCCCAGACAAAAAAAAGGGTATGTGTTTTGTGTAATTGTACAAACATTTTTTTAACATCTCAAAACATGCTATCAGGTTTATTAAGGTTGTGATTTTTGAATATGCAGTTTTACATTTAGAAATACGTCTAAAACAGTAAAATAGCCTGTGAATGCATTTTATGATGACTTCTAATAAGAATAAATGCATTATATAATCAATACGACATAAGTTATATCGCAAGTTTTTAAATGACTGCACATTTTTTAAGATATTTTAATTTAAGAGTTTTTTACACCCCAAGGCTGAATTTATTTAATAAAAAATACAGTAAAAATGTAATATTGTGAGAAATTACCATTTTCCATTTTATTTGGAATGTTTCTAAAAGTAAACGCATGAAAAAGAGTCACACATTATTTCATCATTGCACTTAAGGGCATGTGTCAGAGGCACCGGCTGTGTTTATCTCATTAAAACCAGCATGCTGGTTGACTTTTAACCTGGTTTATGTAATGGAATTGTCCTTGTCGTCATATACAGTACATTGTTTGTAAAACTGCATCTCAATGTTGCGTTAAATCAGAAAGTTCCTCAGAGAGTTCCAGGCCATAAAACACGCAGAGGTTTCAAGAGGTTAGCAATGCTATCTGATAATCTTTCTAAGAATCACTCAGGAATTATGACACTGAGGGATACACTGCATATACTGCAAATACCTTTTAAATAATATGCACTCGCTTTATTTTAACTGGTAAAAAATATTCCTGTTTGCTTTAATCTATTCATTTTATTCATAAGAAATGTACCCAAGACGGAAAGACATCTGTACTAAAAAGCAAAGAAATGAATCTTCTTTATATGACTGAAGATAATGTAAAAACAGTTAATTTTGTAGGCATGACAAGCAACTTATTGTGACTAACCAAAGAGATTTTCCACGTTTTCTTTTTCTTTGTTCAGTTCATCTGACCTTATCCATGGAGTTCACCTAAAAGTATTTCTTAATGCCCGTAGAAAAAAAAAAAACAAGTCCGTCAGTTATCCTGATCCCTGCAAATTACACAGGGGAATATTACATACAATATGCAAGACTAAAGTCACTGGATTGTTTTCCTAATCACAGGATCGAGCGTGCATTAAACAAGGGGTGTAACATAATCTCCTCCAAGCAGATGATGAAACTGCAAGTCACACCCCTCTGAGCAGGTTATAAAGGTGTGCTACACTAAAAACAGACACATGCAAGATGACAGCATTACATGCAGGCTGTAACTGTTCAGCTTGGCAGATCATACAACAAAAAATTAAATATAACGCAATGGAACACTAAAGTCACATCCCACCTCGGATTTAGGGTCACAGTTCTGTACAACAGAAATAACAAATCTCCAGTACTTACTTTTTCTGTTTATTTTGAACAGGCGGAAGTGTTTTGTCACAATCAACTACAGAACTGAAGAGCTTCTTGTGATACAAATTAAACACAATAATGAAAAATAAAACCTTTATAATTAGGAAATTGTATAAAATTTTCAAAGATTAAGCTCAGTCCTCTCCTAAAACAACAGAAAAAAACAACTATTGTGTATTAAATGTAAGATTCAGTGATCTTTAGAACTGAAATCTCTTTTAATTAAAATTGGACTGTGTCCATCTATAACAGCAGGTGTACAAATTATGCGTGGGGGGATAGGCACTAACAAACTTACAAGCTGACACGATGAGACAGTATCTTATATTTCCATTGCTTGACAGACATGCGTGACTGTTAAACACTGGCAACTATTGCATCACCGCGTGTTTGGAAGCCGTATGAAGATTAAACAATTTCAACTTACACCCACAGCAGCGCTCATTTGTCATGCATACTGTCAGTTTTCAGCCACACAAAAAAAATGTTCTTCATGAATTGCTCCTCAGTTGTTGCACTGCTGTGGTTTTTTCTGTCTAACAGTGATGCACATCTGGACTGACTGTATGTTAGTATGGATATGTATGTATGGGATATACATGTAGAAATGAGTACAGAAGCTCGCTACTTTATCGGTACCAGTGGTAAATTATAAAAAATGAACTATCAATAAACTTTGAGATTAATTGTTCTGCTATTGGTATTGGAAAAATCATTGCTAAATAAACATTGCCTACAGTAAGCATAATTAAACTGACCAATCTTTTCTAATTTGTGATTAGGCATGGGTCGGTATAAGATGCGGTATGATAACCTTGGATAAAAATATCACAGTTTCACTGTATTGAAACTACTGCCCTAAAATATGTTATTTTTAAATGTTTGGGTAAAAAACTACCTTTTTTCCCCTTTGAACATAACATATTTTGTTTTGAGAAACATTTTAAATATTTTGGGACAGTAAACACCTTGAAAATGGCTATCGTCCCATGCCTATTTGCAATATTTCAAATTCATCTGCACTGTTGGCAATCTCACGTGAGAAATGCTCATCTTAATCGGCCCAATACAACGGCAAGCGCATCAAGTATAAAAACCTTCACAGTTCTCGGCTGTGAAAAGTGCATTAAATGCAGAAAGGCAAATGCTAAGCTACTAAGCTTACATCATCCAGATCTGTATGCTAGCAGACAATCATAAAAGGCAGGGGTGTCTAAACTCGGTCCTGGAGGGCAGGTGTCCTGCAGATTTTAGATCCAATTTGACTCAACACACCTGCAAGGATGTTTTTAGAAAGCCTAGTAAGAGCTTGATTAGATAGCCCTGGTGTGTCTGATTGGGGTCGGAACTAAACTTTGCAGGACATCGGCCCTCCAGGACCAGGAGTGTGGACACCCCTGATATAAGGCCTCTCTAAATTAATATAATAATAATAGTTTAATAAACACACACATTTGATTATGTTAGTAGTATTTAGTAATAGTATTTTTTTTCTCCAGTAGCCTAAATAAATCTTAGATATTGAAAATGCTTTTACATCACTGTAGTTACAAATAGACGAATAATAATATACCATGCTTTGTAAGTCTTTCCCATATTATCAAACCCTCACAACTGTTGTGAAAATTCTACGAGTGAGACCCCGAGAACTATAAGGCGCTAAAATTATAAGCTTTCTGATCTGAGAAGTGATCAGGAAACCAGCTGTTCAACTGTTCTATTCATATCATCCTGAGCTTATCTTCCTGACTGTATGTCTTTGACAACATTTGGGAATAATGCAGGAAAAGTCCACTCACCCACTTTTCACCCCAAACCCCCTTTCTTGACCTTTAAGTTATCTTCTCTATCAGAGCTGATCATTCACATTTCCAAGGTTTTAATATGGTGTATTTGTAGCTCTATGTTCATGTTTGGTATCATTTTAAATGTCTCTGTATGATTGGTAAAGGGGTCTTAATTTCACTGTAATATGTCACTTGTATATGCTGATTTGGTTTTGGCTTTGATAAAATCTCTGCCTGATGCTCTCCCCTCTAAAGGGTTAACACCTCAAACTCACAACTGAATTTATGGCTGTTTGTTCCGAGTTGAGTATATAAGGAAAAGGTGTCAGATGGGTCATTGGGATCTTGTAGCCAAGACACCCCGTTGCAGCATGTGAGTCTCTGAGGCCCCCTTTACACAAGTGCGTTTTAGTTTTAAAATGGCGTTTTAGCATGAAAACGATCCGCGTCCACACTAGCGTATCACCCAGCATTTCTGAACAGATCTCCGTCCACAGTACTCCACCAGAAACGTATATCAAGTGACCTGGGCATGCGCGTTCAAGTATAAAAAGAAAGCATGTGTCTCGCTCGACATTTGGTTATTGTTAGTCAACAAACGCTGGTTGAACGATGAACGCGATGGCAAAGAAAGCAAGAGAGGTCTTTTTGAGGACAGACGACGAGGTCGAGTTGTTACTTAAAGAAACAAATGAAAATAAAACATCTATGGCTATCGAAAATACAGTGTTTACAGTGAAGGCTGGTCTGCCGTCTTCCAGTGGCGGTATAGTCATGTGTGCTTGACGAATAAGGGAAGGATACGCAATGACCCAAAAGCCCCAATCACGTAGCGAATCTCAGCAGCCACGCCTCCATTTTCAAATGTCTCTGTTTCCCCCATCCACACGCCTCTCCAGCGTTTCCAAAACGCTCCGTTTTCGCAGCTCGAAAACTCTGGCGTAATGTGGACGGATGGCATAACCGTAGCAAAACTTATGCGTTTTAAAACGAAAACGCACTAGTGTAAACGGGGCCTGAGATTTCTATGCTGCAAAGTAGCTACATCTCGGGTCAGCTATGCATCTCTAACTCTTTGATTTATCATAAAGTAATGGATGTTGTACTTTTATAGTATCATCTCTAAATTGGCTTTCTGATTGTTGTATTATGTAATTGGCATAATACAAATGTTACCTTACAAATAAAACGTTAAGTTGATTCATTCTGAATTCTCCTGAAATCTTTTATATCCAGTAGATTAAGTAGAGTCTGCGCTACCTTTATGATTCGACATGATTGGACTTCTGATTCTAAAGACACATTTGACTGTACGGAGCCGTTTTGGCATGACAGCATGGAGATTTTTAATCACCTAATCACTGAAACTAGCAAGTTTGTATGGAAGTGGCTAAATCTCCTACTTTTTAGGATGAGTGAGCAGTTGGCAACCAGACTTTTTAAGTGTTAGCTAACCCTACATCCTCTGACTAACTTCAGTGTGTCGACATGCTGTCTGTGAGAAGACACGCAAAACCCTGGGCCTGAAACTCTGAGCAGTGTTTGGTCCCTAATGAACGTATAACTGAAGAGTATGGGATCAGATATAGGTCAAAACTCGAAATTGAGTCATAAATGATGAATGTGATTTGGAGTCAAAATTGGAGTCAGATTGAATTCGGAGCTGAAAAACAAATGTTAATAAATTTTAATAAACAACCCAATTCTTTTCAGAAGCACTAGAAAAGGCTTACATGCATTTAACCTTCACCCATGCTGTTAGTTTCGTCATTGGACTAATAGATGGAATTCTACAGCTTACTAGGAAGTTATATTAAAAACAGCCTATTTTTACAATACAATAAGGACCGAAACTGCATTACTTTTAATCCTATACAGAGTTACCTAATTTATGTGAATGTGTTAATGATAAATCATAAATTTTAGCAACAGCTAATTGTTTAACTGCATTTTGCAAATCAAAAAGGGCATATTCAACTGGACAGGGCACAATAAGCCATTTCCCAGTCATTTGCAGCCTTCCAACTGAGTTTCTTCAAACCATTGTATATTCTTTGACAGAAAAATTTTATTTGTTTACAATAATTGGTTTTATTTTATTTTAAAATTTATTTATTAATTTACATTAATAAAAAAGTGGCGCCACGGTGGCGTAGTGAGTAGCACGTTCGCCTCACAGCAAGAAGGTCGCTGGTTCGATCCCCGGCTAGGCCAGTTGGCATTTCTGTGTGGAGTTTGCATGTTCTCCCCGTGGTTGTGTGGGTTTCCTCCGGGTGCTCCGGTTTCCCCCACAGTCCAAAGACATGCGGTACAGGTGAATTGGGTAAGCTAAAATTGTCCATAGTGTATGTGTGTGAATGAGAATGTATGAATGTGTTTCCCAGAGATGGGTTGTGGCTGAAAGGGCATCCGCTGCGTAAAACAAATGCTGGATAAGTTGGCGGTTCAATCCGCTGTGGCGACCCCGGATTAATAAAGGGACTAAGCCGAAAAGAA
>CAIGQQ010038153.1:3405205-3418068 GCA_903798035.1 Danio albolineatus
AAAGCATTGTTTTCAAGCAGTATCCGAAATTCATTCATAAATTGTATAGTTTGCCAGTGCAGTCGGTTCTCCTTAATCTAGTAGGAATATTTGTGAACATTAATTCTGACCAATCAAAAAAGCAATTAGGAAATCCCTGACACATCTAGCCAACGACTGACGTGGATGTTGTCAGTTCAGTTTCCTTTATTTTGTCATTCAAAACATCACAGTAGATGCAGTAATGCAGAACATGACTGCATTTTGGTTGTTTCAACTGGTTTGGACCAGAGCAATCATTGTGGTGTGAAAAAAAGCTGAAATCTGTAGAAAAATTCTACCATGTATCACTGGCCACCATTGCTCTGGACCTTATGAACCTGACCATGGGTGTGAAAGCACCCAAGTGAACAGGGAATATTTTGAAATATATAAGATAGGTAGAAGAAAACAACAACGATCCTCCAGTTACAAGTTTTATAATCTTAACATTTTGAACTGAATTTGCTGACAAAGACTCTGAAATTACTCATTTTCAAAAAACAAATACAAATGACAAATCCTTTTATATTTCGTCACCTCATTATTCAGCTCAGCTTCTGACGTACCACGATGAAACTTACAAAACCAATTCGAAACAAAAAAATAGTTGCACCATTCCAGTGTTGCAAGAGCAGACTGTCATAAACGGGCAAACAATAGCAGTGCTCTACCTTTAACCTGTTTTGCAGCATACGTAACTATTCTGTGCTATAAATAGGGCCCAAAAAAAGGAGAAAGAGGATTATGCTTTAATGTTTTCCACCCCCATTTCTTGTATTTGTGGCTTGGCATAGTTCCAGTTCGACTCATAGTTCTCTTTTTTTCTCCACAGGTGAAAATTATGTAGGTACACAAGAAAACGTAACAATGTAGAGCGTAGAGTACGTGCGTGCAAAGCTGTGAATACCACAGAGCTAATGCATAATCACACCGAGGACAACGATTCAATGAAGACTTCAGAATGCCTTGGCAGGATGGTGAAGTCTGGAATATTACAAGCTGGTGAAAGTCACAACTTAAGGAGAAGCAGAACAATAGATCAATACATAACAATGAAGCGGGCGACACGGAGGAATATACCAGATACTAACACAATAAAAAAAAAAAAAAAAGAGAACTAAGATCAATTCCACTTCTGGACATCCCGTGCTTCCAAAAAATACATTTCCATTTCAAGCAAGCAAACAAACAAACCACAACAGCCTATTTAAAGAACGATTTATTTAAACGACAAACTACATAAGCATACTATGCAATGAACTTGACGATCAATTAGCAAATATAATTCTAAATTAAATAATTTAGAAAAGACATGAAGTAAAAATTTATTTAAAAAAGCAGAATTTAAACGATACAAAAAGGTTGTAAAGTTTTTTATTTGGTAGAAATATTAACACAATTATGAATTGTGCATTAATGTATATTTAATTCAAACAGTCAACAAAGCAATTTTTAATTCCTAATTTTCAGACAATTTCTAATTTATTAGAAAATTATATTATTTTAAGACACCAACATGAATGACTTCTGTATTGTTTTTTTTCTTAGCTTGTCTTTGTCCTGGGGCTTGTTCCATAAACCAAGTTCACAGAAAAAGCCAGGCTTATTTTGGTAAGTCAGGTTTATTAATGGTGGATTCGGTTTCATAAATCAAATTTACAATAGTTCAAACTCAGTTACTCGGGCAACTTCTGCTGGGAAACTAGCCTGGTCTGAGGCAGGTTAACTCTCAGGCTAAGTCTTAAGTTCAAGCTTAATCAAGGTAATATTAACTTTTACCTGCTTTAGTTCGATGCCATTTTAATTCACTTAACCTCTTATAATGAATAAAAACTTTATAGTCACTTTATAGTAAATAAAATGCATTTAAATTTAAATTAGTTCATTCAAACGGAACAAATACAAACTACAACATTTCAACTACATTTTTAGATTTTTTTTTACGTTTCTGTTGATTTTGTTTTTCCTGTTTATTAAAAATGTATTATTTTCCCCCAACATATTAATTTGGATGTACATTTTTTTGGACTGATCTTCAGTTCATTTTTTGTTAAATTATTTCCAAATTTTGCTTTGGTACTAAATGTGTATTATGCATATGCAAAGATATTAATGTAAAGCGCCCGAAAATATTAATGAAAAACAAGATATCTTTGATGGGTGTACATATCAAAATGAATAATAAAAATTTAATAAAAAAATTAATATTAAGAAAGCACTGACTGACATAAAGAAGTAGGCTACATTCCTTAAAGATAAAGCTGTAGTGTGCCCTCAGTGGAATAATCGGGAGATGATCCGAGCTAAGCCGTACTGTAGTTTTTGATTATTATGTTTAAATCATTATAAGTTTGAACTCTAAAAACCAACGCAGCTCACTTGCTGTAAATAGCTGTCTTATTTCAGAGCTCTCTGTTCTCGTAGTTGCCATAGTAGCACACAACATAATCGATGCATCTACGCTCAACCTTCAGGGTCCCCGGATGTTGTTCTATTTATATTTCTTTATTTTTTATGCACTTTTATGCTGCGTTCACACCAGACACGGAAGAAGCGTCAACTGAGAGTGATTTCCATGTTAAATCAACGCAAAGATGCAAATAGACATCCTGCAACGCGATACGTGCAAATGATGAACAGTTCACCAAACTGGGCTCGGCTCAGTCAGAAGCACCGCTAAAAGCTTCCACCATCCTGGGCACACCCCTGAAAGGATCTAGTGGACTCGGCTGCAAATGAATCAACGCTGTTTTTCAGCCTTCATTAAGCACATAATCACAGCTATTCTCTCAATAAAATCCATGTTAGCCATTTAGCAACGAAGCTAGGGTCACCGGGTAGACAGATGCCCTACCATCACGCGAATTCGCATCTGTTGTGAAGATAATTTGACGCGTGAATGAAGCAAATTTGACGCGCGAATGAAGTGAGTAAACTCAAAATGTTCACGTGTCTATTTACACGTGAACAGCATGATTTATCCGCGCTTGCTGCGTCTGGTGTGAACACAGCATAACAATGTAGATTGTCTCAAAGCAGAATTAACAGAAGTTCTAGTGAATTGAAACTGTCAGTCCAGTTTTCAGAGTTGAAGTTCAGTTCAGTGTGGTTTAATTTTCACTGCTGAAAGTACACTGAAGAGCAAATCCATCGATGTGCAGCTCCAAAAGTCCCAAACCAAGCAAGCCAGTGGCATCTGTTTACCAACTGATGAAAGTTAAAGAAAAAACCTTGAGAGAAACCAGGCTCAGTTGGGCACGATCATTTCTCCTCTGGCCAAGCTTCTTGTGCACAGCTGCCAAGGTGCCAGAGGCTGGAAAACAGTAGATGTCCATTGTGGAAAAGCTGCAGGTGTGACTAGGTCACAGGTGGGCTGCCCACAGGACCAATGCGGATACTCATCTGTCACTGTGGTCTTTCAGGAATCAGTCTCATGCTCTCCACTCCTCCATGACGGCCGCAGCATCTGCTCAGGATACAGCCTGGTCCAGGATTATGGATACCTCTAGAAGTCCTCTATGGTTGGCATTATCTCTTCGTATGTGTTATATTTGAGGTTCCTGATGGTTGGCATTATCTCTTCACAGGTCTTGGATCTCATCAATGCTTTATATGACTATATCATTATCAGGTATACAAAACATCACAATAGATCACATAACATCAGCTAGGCAATAAATTGATTTAAGTCGCTATTACCATATATTTGAGAAATAACAACAATATTAATAGCCTACCCTTGATGACAAAATCACCACTGTTGCCAACTATTTTCAATGAAAAGGCACTAAGCTCTGCCCAAGTCGCTAAAAGTTGCTAGATTAAGTCATAAGTCAATTTGCATATTACTGAAGTCTCATCAATGCTTTATATGACTATATTATTATCAGGTATACAAAACATCACAATAGATCACATAACATCAGCTATAGACAATAAATCGATTTTATGCATCAAATTGAATGTAAAATTTACATCAATTTGTTGAATAAAAATCAGTTTTTAAAGTTAAACCGTAGTAAGCCGTAGGCTGTGCCGTTAATCATTAAATGATCACGATCCAAATTCAACTCCCCACACAGGCCACGAGAGAAGCATTAAGGCGGTCGTACAAGTCTTTACATTGTTTTATATACGTTGGCTAAGGTCAGACTCTAAATGGTGTTGGAAAAAGTCAGCATAATGTATTTATAAGGTATAATCCACCGTATTTCAGTTTGTTGCACAGAACGATCATTTCACTCCTTAGTCAGGAGCCGTACAGGTAGTAATTATGATTTGCATATGTTTTTTTCCCTCAAAGGGACGGCACCCACGACATGAGCCACACTCCGCAGTGAAAGTTTAATTGAAAGCATGCACGTCATTTGAATTATCATTATCACATTTTAGACTTATGATAACAAGCATGTTTTTTTTTCTTTTAAAGCCAGTGCTGTGCATGAGAATAAACATCTAACAGTGTCAGTATAACTACTCTAGCCTAATTAACGTTGAATATAATGCAAGAGGAAATCTGATAATGACAAATGTCTGATTTTACCAGCGGGACAAAAAAAAAAAGTCTAATAATGTTGTCAATGACAGATCGCAAGCCTATGTCACAAACATATTAATTCAACTTCAGAATTATGAATAGTTGTATTCTGATGTAATCACTTTTCTGTGCTTTAACCCCCAAAACAAATTTAAAGTCGATTTAAAGTCCACCGTTCCGAGTCTATCAAAATTTAGCATTTTAACCAACAGTAGACCTACACATAGGGCTAATATTATTATTATTATTGATTATATATTTGAGAAATAACAACAATATTAATAGCCTACCCTTGACAGAATCACCACTGTTGCCAACTATTTTCAATGAAAAGGCGATAAGCTCTGTCTGAAAAGTCGCTAAAAGTCGCTAGATTAAGTCATATGTCAATTTGCATATTACTGAAGTCATCACGTTCTACCGTTTCGGTTTGTTTAATGACCTATGGTTAATAAAAGGGTATTTATATTCGCACTATGCTTTATGTATGCATGTCAATTTAACTAAATTTATTGCTGTTTGAATACAGTATGTCAATATAGGTGACTTTGCAGTAATCTCTCAGACAAGTTCTGAAACGGTCACTGAAACTGTTCACTAAACTGTCATTGACTGCAATTTTGAACAAGAAAGGAAAAAACGGTCAAAATAAATAGTTAAAATAAAGGACAAGCAGATCGGTTTGACTCTACAATGGAAATACATCACACTGCCGGTGCTAAATCATTTGCCATCGGTACGCAGAGGACTGATCTGCTCTCGGGCTGCAGGTGGGAGAGACTGCTGTATGAGGACTGCCTGGCCGCCGCCTGTCAGTGCTCTGTGGCAGGGAGGGACCAACGGCATCACATGCAGCTCGTTGAGAAGAGTAGGGAAGGTACAGTATGGACACATGACTGATTATTTTTAAAAAATTAAAATAAAAAAATAAAAGTCGCTAGTCGCTTTTTAAAAATTGACGCTAGGGGGGTCTGAAAAGTTGCTAAATATAGTCGCTAAGTTGGCAACACTGAGAATAACAAGAAAATTGTGTTCTTTATTCTAAGCAAATACAAAATCGTGATTCTCATATATCCACAATCGTGGAGCCCTACCGTTGGTCCCCACGCATTTGCTATAGACCTGACAAAAAACATACAATTGGATAGGCAGTAATAGGTAGTAATAATAAAATTATATTCATTAAGTTAAACTCGGTTTCAGGTAGTTTTAGTGGTGGCAATGCCCCAAATAGTCACACACAAACTTAGCAATTGTCCCGCATTTGGTTTGTTTGGTGATGGTCTTGCTAGAATATCCAGTTATGCTCTCAGGGCCAAGGCTCACATTTAAACCTGCGCACCACACCATATATTTCTAATGCTGAGAAGTAATAAATAAGATTACTAAATGGACAAGATGAGAATATGAAAGGAAATGCAACCGATCTGATGATGGAACACAACGTTGCGGTTTCCGAGGAAAAATTATGTGATCCAGTCGCAAAGGCATTATACTGTAAACATCAAGAATAAACTACCAGATGCAGTGACCTGAAGCAAATAAAAGCAATAAAAATGTAACCCACAAGCCTAGCGCAAGCAATTTATGAACTGATATAGCACAAAATAAAAATGAATAAACCTGTGAATGTAAAAGTCAAGTGGAAATAAACAGTACAAAATATGTGGAAATAAATCCTCCTGAAAATAAATCCTCCTTTTTAAAGGGCCATGAACCCCCTCTCTTTCGGTTCAAGTCTACCAGAATTTTTTTTTGAAAAATGCTTCGTAATGGGTGGGGAGCATCATAATCACAGGGTGGAGTGGGCGTGGCTGGCAAAGCAGGAGAAAAAGAGGGGAGCTAACAACTGTCAGTTGGCTCACAAAATGAGACACAAACCTTGAAGAGACCCATGATTTTATGGTTTACAAAGTTAAAATACAAATAAATAAACAGTAAGTAATTTAATGTCCTGCTACATGGGTTACTCATAATTTCATATACACATAAACACAATTTGTTAAATAATCATAAAAGTAATCGTGTTATAAACACTATCTCTCCTCAATCACCAGGTCTGATTGCAGACACATTCGATAGCAGTGCAGCAGGTCTCTTTCCTTGTCCATTTCAACCATTAGCGCTGACGGTAATCCAGAAAAATTAAAATTAAAATTGGCAAAGACAGCAGCACAGATATAGGCAATGTATCTCAAGGGTAAACTCAAAAGACAGCCCCCCATTCTCTAATTCTCGTACAGTTCTCCCGAAAAAAATCGCAGGGAAAAACATGCAACAAACCCTGTGGATCATAGGAACAAACACGTGCGACCCATGCCATGCAGACGTGGTCTCACAGCTTGGCAGGTCTGCCTTGCTTTCGGAAAGCACATGCTCTCATGAATAATTAAAAAGCAGGGTCTTCTCAGGATAAGAAAATTCAGCTATGAATAATTAAGAGACACCAACACGTCATCACTCGACGAGCAGATTTGTGCTACGTCACCGATTTTGAACCCACCCTAAAAATTATTTTAAACAAGGAAGATAAAACTAGCTGACAAAAGCTCAAAATGATCCAGTTTTCCCCACAATTAAAGCTGACAGGTGCTAATGCTGTCCTAACTGATGCTCAACACACACAAATCTGTAAAAAAATAAAATAAAAAAAAAGTACTCCAGGGTTTCTTTAAAAATCATTATTAGTTTATTTTCATTGTAATTTCATCAAACGGTTTAACTGATATTACTATTATTATAAAAGTCTTGTATTCAGTTGTAATTAGATCTGGTTATATTTGATCTTTAAATGACAGCTAGCAAGGCTCTCGAGGTTTGCTTATAATAATCTATAATTATATAATTATTATAGGCTTAAGATAATTACATGTTTATAATCTCCACATATTTTTTTGTGGGAGAAAAAACAAAACAATTAAAATCATAAATCGATTTTTTTTGTGGAACCATAACCCCCATCCCCATTATAATTATACAGGTTATTCTAAAAAAACAAAACTCAAATTGCGAAATAAAATTTTCCTTATTTTCCCACCTCAAGTATCAGTTAATCAAATGTTGTGTTGATGCACAGTTTCAGCTACTGCCAAAATTATGAAACGCATTGCATTATTTAAAACATCGATTTCCTTAAACCAATCTACAGCATCTTAGTCTACAGCATCAAATGACAGAGTAGCGATGACCCAATAACAATCAAGACGCACAAGCAAACACAAAACATGTCTTGACACATTTAGGCAAAGCCTGAAAGAGTGATCATGCACACCTTTTAACGTCAGAGGGAGTTGCTTTGTGTGTCAATATAGGGTGACAGTCCTGTCTTCACCACGCCTAGAAAATGGTTCACGCTATGTCCAAGCATAATTATTTCCTTCCTGCATTCCTTAGTCAAGCCAGAAAACTCCCTTCTTTCATGATCACGTGCTTGATACCATAATGAGGGTTGACAATGATTTACGTCAGCTTCTTTAAGACGTAACAATACACAACAATGAATCTGACTTTCACCTGTGATGTAGGTAATGCAAAGTTACGTAGCAATTCCAAAATCATGCAACATTTGCTAGTTGCATGAGTTGATTTCCATAATATATCCGCATGTTGCATGAGGATATTAAATAGAAAAATTCCTACCTTAAAACACTTACATCTTCAAGTAAATGAAGTATTAGTTAATTTGAGCCATATTTTTTTTATTGCAATATAAATAGGGCTGCAACTAATGATTATTCTGATAATTAGTTGGCGATATTTTTTTTCAAATAATCGGATAAATCTAATGCCTTTTTAATTTTCTAAATAAGTTTTGCTTATCATAACTATATAAAACCGTAAATCAGGGTATTGTTAATGTACAAAAATGCGAAAGCCACAAATAGAGTTCACTGATCTTTGATTTTGACTTGAAAATGAAAACCAATTTTTCTTTTTTGAGCAGTTAAGTTTCTCCAAATACAATGAAATTAGGACATAAACATCCTGACAACAAAGATATCCATTCATTCATTCATTTTCTTTTCGGCTTAGTCCCTTTATTAATCCGGGGTCGCCACAGCGGAATGAACCACCAACTTATCCAGCATTTGTTTTACGCAGCGGATGCCCTTCCAGCCACAACACATCTCTGGGAAACACATCCATACATTCTCATTCACACTCATACACTACGGACAATTTAGCTTACCCAATTCACCTGTACCGCATGTCTTTGGACTGTGGGGGAAACCGGAGCACCCGGAGGAAACCCACGCAACCACGGGGAGAACATGCAAACTCCACACAGAAATGCCAACTGGCCCATCCAGGGATCGAACCAGCGACCTTCTTGCTGTGAGGCGAACGTGCTAACCACTTGGCCACCGTGGCGCCCAACAAAGATATTAAGCAGCATAATTTGTTGAAATATTAAGATTATGAATAATAAATGAACAAAAATATTTCTTTTTGAAACAAAGGTAGAAATTCGCAAGGTTATTGTTTACGGTGATGTCCTGCGAGTTGGAATTGAAACGTCTAGGGTAAATGTCTCAATTTTAGCACACTGTAAATAATCCAACTTACAAATAGTTACCTCAATTAAAAATTGTAAGTTAGGTGGACATATTTTTCAGCTCAGAGTTGAATTCACTCATAAAAATGATTCAACTGCATGCTTGGAACTGTCTGTTCAATGAAAGTAAACAATTAAGCTGAGAAGACTTTAAATTATTTTGTTAAGCATAATTGACTTAAACCAGCCTTTACGGTCAACTTAAATTAATTTGGCACAACTTCAAACACTGAGGCTGAATAAACTCAAAATTACTTTGCAGCCAGTTGCTTTAAAATTTTAAGTTAACTCAACTTTTTGTTTTTTTACAGTGCAAAGTGTTTAAACTAAAGCATTTAAACTATATCATTTTGACATTATGGAGACGATGGTGGGGGGCTACTTAGCATGGCAAATACTCTCATGCCTTGAAGGACTAGGGGCACAATTTTTTCCAGCATGCCGGTTCTTTACCCTTCGTTGAGTAAGCGGCTCTGTATCTTGTTGATGGCTCCTCAGTCATGTTGAGCAGTCAACTAATCAAATTACAACACAATTACATTAATTTAAATCTACAAACAACTATAAAAAAATGACATATGAATGACAATGAAAAAAACTTATTGATGAGGCTGAACAACGTATACCAAACATAACATTTGCTGGGTTTTTAATCTAATACAATTATATTTCTTTCTCTATTTGTTGTTGAAAGTAGCTGGGTTTGCTAACTTTTTTTAAATGAAAGAATTACTTTCATTAGTCACTTTTACTGCAACCTGTCGTAAAGCATCAAATCAGCATTAGTAATACAATAAAACTAGCCAAATCTAAAAGATCTGTCGTTGCATTTATATAATGTTAATTACATAACATTTACATGCATCATTTCATCATTTTTCAATTCCTCCTCTCATAAAAACACAATTACAAGTTGAAAAACACAATTACAAATTTAAACCTACATTTAAAGACTAAATTAATATTTATAATAATTATATATAATTCATTCATTCATTTTTTTTTCGGCTTAGTACCTTTATTAATCCGGGGTCGCCACAGCGGAATGAACCGCCAACTTATCCAGCATTTGTTTTACGCAGCGGATGCCCTTCCAGCCACAACCCATCTCTGGGAAATATTTATATATAATATATAATATATATTCTCATCTGTTTAACACTGTGAAGTCTGGGAAGTTTAACAGTGGTTGATTTGCTGTCAGGACTAGCCTGCGAAATGGAAAAAAACTTGTGAATTTTTTACATTTACAGATAAAGATTCACCTGCGAAATGCAAGTTATGAGCTGAGGAAAAAATGTTAAATACTTTTACCATTATACAGCATTGTCAAGGACCTGAGAGGATACAATATGGATATGGATTTGCTTTAATATAAAGCAGTTCCTCATAAGAAAATGTGTTTGAAAGAAAATAAAAAGAAAACTTTTTTAAAATCAGTTTTTCCAAAATTCGTTTAGTCTGTCTCCTTTGCTGTAGTTCATATGCATTTTGTACATGCATTATTCACTATGGTAAATGAACATGACAGCTGGATGTTTCCATGTACAATGCCCAGTCAATTCATTGTCAATCTGTGTTCACGGTTTGTTATTTTAAATTTAACTGATAACAAATGACTTATTATTACTTGTTGTCACATGGTAAACAATTCATGAATGATAAATGTCTTTTACAAACGAAACATTACATCACTTTTTCCCCAAACAAAGGGTAGTATTGTTGTTCAAAAGCAGAATGGAATGACAACCCTTACTTTCTATATAACAATGATGTATTCAATCTTCAATGAAGCATGAGGCAGTTTAATAAACCACACAGTGTGAGCTCAGACTCCACGTGAAACTCCACGTGCACAAATCAATCGCAAGGGCATCGAGTATGATCTTACATTTTACAGATTTCGTAAGGATCAATGACTAAAAGCCTTTTTGACACTTCCTTTACACAGCAGGTTACAGTTCATTCGGGATGCACCAGTATGAAAATTCTTGGCCGAAACCAAAAACCGAAAAAAAAGGGAAGCAAGGCAGAAAACTGAAATAAATTATGCCAATTATTAGTACTAGGGGTGTGATGAGACGCTTTACTCCACGAGACGAGACACGAGATTGGGTTCACAACAACAAGAAGATACAGTATTTTTAAGAAATCTTCAATGACGTACACTCTCAGAAACAAAGGTACAGGAGCTGTCACTGGGCTGGTACCTTTTCAAAAAGTACACATTTGTACCCAAAGGGTCTATATTAATACCTCAAGGGCAGGTCTCTGATCCGGTTCAAGGAACGAAAATGAAAAACAGAAACGAATCACAAGGAACAAAAACAAAAAGAAAATCAATTTTAATCGTTCTGAACAGAAAAGTATATTTAAAACTACAATTAACCGCTATTTTATTGTTCTCTTTATTATATAAATTTGGAAGACATTAACAAACATTAATTTACTAGACTGCCCGCGTACCTCACTTTAGAGCAAGTTTTTTTTTTGCAGAACTTTATGTCCAGACATATCTGGAGTTAAGTTTTTTTTTTTTCTATCATAAAGTTATGTTAGCAAGATGTTGGACAACAGAGACAAGCACATTCAAATCCATTCAAATTCAAAACAATTTAGGTGTTTTTTTTAATGCTAATGAATGGTATTTTATTTCTATTTTAATGAATTCTAAGCAGTAGAGGACATGCAAACATTGCTAAATATTTAGCTAAAAACTCTGACTGACTTCTCCCCAGTACAGTTTCACATGAGGAATCAAACTCCTTTACACAAATTGTACTTAAAAATAAATAAATAAATAAATGTAATTTTTGGCATTTCATTTTTAATTTTTCTGCAGTTTCCCTTTTCTTCAGCAAGATTTTATTCATGCCCCTGTGACAAACTCTGAGCTACTGAATGTGAGTGAGGTAAGGACTGATAGCTGTTTTAATGTAATTTGATAACGCACACAAATGAAAACAACAACATAAATGGACAGCACAAAAGTGTGGTGATGATAATGATGGCGAGTCTCCAGGAAATCATTGTGTGTATGTATACATCAGTTCTCGTGAATGTGCGCAATATACTGACAATGAGGAGAAAAAAAACTGTTGAATTAAGTATTTGTTTTGTATTTGTTATTTGTATTCTGAACACAAACGTCTCAGGAGTTTGAAATGACACGAGGGCGAGTAGTTATTAATCGCCCTTTAATAGTACACAACTTACATTTTTTAGACACAGTTTAGTCCTTAACTTCTTTAGTCCTTTACTTCTTTTACCTCCAAACTGACTAAGAACAAAACTTTGACGTTTCATTCCTCATCAGTTTTTTAACATGTAGGGCTCTTGAGCATGACATTTATCCATGAAAGGCTTAAAACTGCAGAGGTACTAGCAAAAAGCACGCTCCAAGCAAAACACAGATTCAATCACTACCACTCTTAAACACCATCCCAATACATATTGTCAATACTACACACCACCCAAGCTGTCTTAATTACTACATTTACAAGAAGTGGAATACGAGAAATTTGAGACACAACAACAGCCTTTGAAGCCAAATCAATTAGGTGTGAATTTCTCTCAACTCAGACTGGTAAACGACACCATACAAATATCTTGGGAAAGGCTTACAAAAAGATCATTGACCCCCCTTTGAGGAGTTCTGGAAAAATAAGATGGAAATTTGCCAATGTTTTATGGAATCTTGGCTTTATTGATGAAATTTGAATCTTTTTCTCTCCAAGAGAAAAAAAAAAA
>CAIGQQ010038153.1:3418168-3431387 GCA_903798035.1 Danio albolineatus
AAAAAAAAAAAAAAAAAAAAAAAGCTGACCTGTCACGATCAACAATGGTGTAGCCACGAGATACAAACTACCTGGAAATTTCCCTTAAAGTGACCATAATCTAAACATGCGATCTGAGTCTGTGGTTATGCAAGTGCAGCACATTGATAAAGAAGTTAGTGTGTGAGGGGAAACACGAAAAGACTATTATGATAATGTCAGGAAAGACCATAGCGGCGGAAGATTCAGAGTCCGTGAACTTCTAAACAACTTGCTGTATACCTTTAACAACAGAAACAACAGTCACCTAGCTGCGTTTTCCATGACTCTTTAGCCCTTCAACCCCACAGTTTGCAATGAACTTTCAGTTCCACAAATGCAGACGATTACATTTAGCACATCAAAACTGTAGCTTATTTCTGCACTTCTCACTTCTACATAAAATAACCAATATGATATTCATGCAAATCAAAAACCACAGCTTGTCAACTTCTGAACAAAATCTGAACAGACCAGCATAAAACAAAACAGACACTTGAATGAAGTGAAAAATCAGCAGTCTCTGTGAATCAATGCACTGACAACACCAAGGGATTCTGTGGTCGAATTAGGGGTGTGAACCTACACTGGACTCGGTTACGGTTATGATTAATGCCATCGATTCAGTTCAACTCGATATCTCAGTGCATCACAGTGTATTGACAATGCTTTCCATCCACAATATTATATTTTATTAGGCAACACAACAATTCTTGTATTAAAAAGCATAATTCATAAATCAATTTATATTTATATTTTATTTGTAATACAATTTTGTCCATTAATATAACACAAGCAGTCAGATATTTGTACTGTACCTTTAATTTTACCTGCTCAATGAAAACTCTTTTTGAATGTATCAAACAAAACTAAATGCTCATGTTCTGTGCATGTACTTTTAAAGCAAATAAACAAATGTAAATATTATCCCACTTGCTTTTTGAGCGTTGTTGAACGAGTTGTTAAACACCTGTGATTGATCACACGCTCAACAGAAAGGGCTGCGATTGGCTCTAACGGTAAGCACAGTGACACGGACATTGCTGTTTAACAGCCGCGACGATCAGCCGATCCATTATAAATGGCAACGAAGTGGAGAAAACTCACACTGCAGACATGCTCCTCTCTGGATTCACAAGTAATGTTATTGTTGTAAGAGCTGAGAGAGGAGATAAAATGTTTCCTCACGAACACGTCGGCAGGTCAAAGTGGACACACAGAGCGGGAGTGAGAGATTACATATTTTACTAGCTGGGTTCTGATATAAATCGCCATCAGTGAAAGACTGTCCAGCAACCTCACAAGCAGTGAATTGTGCACAATTATCTGCTTTTTAAGTAGTTGGAGTGTTTTAATTACCCGCAATCTCCTCCCTCGCCATATAAGCTACCGCCATATAACGCATATGTCATAAATGACATCAATATATAACCGATTATGATATATTACTGAACCGAATTGTTCGCATCTGCATCGCATTGAAGAAACAATTCATTTTAACACCCCTAATATCAACTGCCCATGGATTTGACAAATCTTAACACAAAGAAGCTTTTACACTGTAAAAAAAAAATGTAATGACAAAAAGTCAAAACAAATACTTTTGTTGCTTTAACTTTCTTTCATAAGTTGATGAATTTAAAAAAATGAATTTTAAAAAACAAATTAAGCTACACAAAGTTTTTTGGTGGAACACAAATGTTTAATTGGATGCGATTAATCTTTTTTTAATTGAGTGAAAAGAAGATAAATGCTTGATATGACAGACATAGTGAAGGACTTTTCCACTTTTATCCTTTTAAACTTTTATAACAAGACAATATAATATAACAATAAATAAATTAAATAAATAAAAAAGTATAAATAGCATAATTTAATACTTACATTAATAATAACAATAGTAAAATAAAAAGAGTAAATAAAATAATATTAAATTATGTAAAATAAATAAATAAATAAATAAATAAACTTATTATTCTTAGTCAGTTTGATAGATGCAAGTTGAGATGACTAAAAAGTTAAGGGAAGCATTTTTTTGTGTAGTAATCCTCCTTTCCAGACTTTAAACCTGCGCACACGTAAGCTATATAGCAAATTAGACAACCAAACTGGCAGATGTGCAGATTTGTTGCATTTTAATGTGCAACCAGAATTAGACACCATGACCCCTTTGTTAGTATCCCACCTGAGAGTATTGTGAACTTTAACTCACCTGGGTGCCATGTTTGTGGGTGATCGTGGTTTGAGCGTCTTCTCCTTCTCATCTTTTTTCTCTCTTGGCTCTCGAAGAGGTCTTTCTCTTGGCCTTCCCTCCTTTTCGTCTCGTTTCAGGCGATCCCTGTCCCATTCCTCCTTCCTGCGTCGGCTGTCCTTCTCCCTTTCCCGTTCTCTCTCCCTCTCCCGCTCTCTCTGTCTGCGCTCTCGTTCACGGTGGTCTCTCTCACGCTCACGCTCCCTCTCACGGTGCCGTTCACGTGGATCTCGTTCCCGCTCTCGATCCTGATAAACACAATAAAATCTGTATGTTCAGTATTTGAAATCAATACTCGATTCCGATCAAATTGCTGCAACCTAAATGTTGGACATCAAAAAATTATATCATCAAAATCTTTGCACTTAAGTATCAGCTATAAATGTTAGCTAGTCCCAAAATATGAAGGCATGTGGCATTCTTAACTCTTTCATGTCATTCCAAAGTCACAAGGTTGTAGTTCATTGTAAAAACTTTAGTTTAATTACCCACCCAACTGATTCATCGAGTTTCATCTTTAACTCTCTAGAAAAGATATGATCACTGGGGATGTAATGACTCAAAGGGGAGTGGGTTGAAAATTGATCCAAATATGTGACAATTCAAATCAGTTAGAAGGTTAAGTGAATAGAGATTCGTGATGCACGTTAATGTAACAGCTAACAGTTGTGTTTACTGACCACTGGATTAACAGTAAAGCTGATTTGAAACAATAATTATTGTAAAAAGCGCTACAGGAAAAAAATTGAATTGAAATAACATGCGTAATAGAGGCAAACATCTTTGCCAATTTAACAATTCAGATTTGTATTACTAAATGGATGACAGTAAACATGCCAAATTCTAAAGTGCACAAAGCTGACAATGAAGAAATGCAGTATGAAAATTTTGCTAATTTCTTTGTTTATTTGCTCTTTCCCTCTCTTTTTCCCTCACTTTTGAAAATCAGGAATTTGTTTAAGAACAATATTTATTTTAAATCATGATAATCCAAAATAAGAAAAGTAGACTGTTTTTATTTAAGTTAAAGATTTTAATTACACAAATAACAAATTACATTTTATTTGTATTGGGCTTTTCCTGCATACAGACATTTTGCATCACCTCCTGCTTTTGACAAAAAGAGAGAGAGAGAGAGAGAGAGAGAGAGAGAGAGAGAGAGAGAGAGAGAGAGAGAGAGAGCAATATTGTATCATTTACAGTCATGCCAATAAAGCAATTATTGAATTGAGAGTGAGAGAGGACAACCCTGCCTAGTGCTATTTTCTAATTTGATCTTTTTTGAAAGACAACCATTTATTTTGATCCTAGCCTCTGGGTTAGAATATAAACATTAAAAGCTTCTAACTGTATCTTCGGAGATAACCATATCTATAAACTACATCACTATGTACTTACAGGATAGTAGGGCAGAGGGGTCTCAGTGTACTGTACTCGAAAGTTCTCATACTGGCCTCCTCGCCAAAAAGCTTCCATCTCATAATCGTAGTATGGGTCGCCATAAGGATCACTACTAAAGAAACAGACGTTATAAACATGCAGTTAGAAATAAATTGGAAGGAGGTACAAGTTAATTTATAGTGGGTTTTATGACACTTACCCGTAACCTGGCTCTCTAAACTCTATATCACTGCAACGAAGAAAAAAAGAAGAAATATTTATAAACAAACATTTTATTCATGAGTATTTTTGAACAATAGAAATCTAAGATAAAATCAACAAGACTAATCATGAAACAATGCCTATTTTATGTGATTCACCTTTAGTTTGCAAAATGCTACTATAACATCACATCTAAAAACATAATTCAAAAAGAACGAGAAAAACAGTACTTTAATAAGATAATCAGTAAGATTTCCTGTGATCTGTGACTAAAGACAACAAGCGGAAAAGATCACACCCTGATAAGTTACTGTTAGGTCATACCCAGCATCTCTGATCTCTCTAGTAATGCGATAACCACCGCGTTCCCTGAAGAAGTCATTTTCTTTGTCGAAGTCTCGATCATCTTCGCCGATGGTCACGGTGAAACGCTTTTCCTCAAAATCTGGTTCCTGCTCTTTACGTATGGTGGCTTTTTTTAACACCTGTATGAAAGCATTTGTTTTTGTAGTTAGATGAACTCTCTTATTTTCCATGTCTAAAAAAGATGATGATAAAACAGCAACAAGGCTACTTTTATAGCAAGAACATTTCATTGATAAATAAACAATTACAAACAACAAACAAATGAATAAATAAATTAGATAATACTTTTAGTGTTGACACATTTTTTCTAAAAAGATGTCCTCAAGAGAGTCCTGTAGAATATGTTTTACAGTAAGAGGAACTGTGCAGAACAAACACTGAGTAGGGTCTTCACCTTTTAGCAAGAAACCATAAGATATTCTTTCATGTCCAATATTACATCTGGTAAAAACCACTTGATCAAATCGAGCCTTAAAACTCTGCTTGAGCTTTCAGGCTGAATTTCATACAGTTGATTGTTTTTTGTATTCCACGTCCAAGAAATCATTCTTGCATTAATCTAGCATAACCTCAGAATCAAAATACTGTATATACAGTGTTTAAAGGTATCAGCAAACAAGAAATTTACTCAACTACCTCAGCTGCCCTAAACTACCAGCATTGGTATTTATACACTCACCGGCAACTTTATTAGGTACATCTTACTAATACTAGGTTGGACCCCCTTTTGCCTTTAGAACGGCCTTAATCCTTTGTCAATTCAACAAGGTACTGGAAATATTCCTCAGAGATTTTGGTCCATATTGACATGACAGCATCACGCAGTTGCTGCAGATTTGTCGGCTGCACATCCATGATGCGAATCTCCCATTCCACCACATCCCAAAGACGACGCCCTACTGGATTGAGATCCGGTGGCTGTGAAGGCTATTTGAGTACAGTTAACTCATTGTCATGTTCAAGAAACCAGTCTGAGATGATTTGTGCTTTATGACATGGCGCATTATCCTGCTGGAGGAAGCCATAAGAAGATGGGTACACTGTGGTCATAAAGGGATGGACACGGTCAGCAAAAATACTCAGGTCGGCTGTGGCGTGGACATGATGCTCAATTGGTACTAATAGGCCCAAAGTGTGCCAGAAAATATCCCCCTCGCTAATACACCCCCACCAGCCTAAACTGTTGATACAAGGCAGGATGGATCCATGTTTCATGCTGTTGATGCCAAATTCTGAACATCACAGCAGAAGTTGAGACTCATCAGACCAGGTAAAGTTTTTCCAATCTTCTATCGTCCAATTTTGGTGAGCCTGTGCAAAGTGGTGGCCTCAGTTTCCTGTTCTTAGCTGACAGGAGTGGCACCCGGTGTGGTCTTCTGCTGCTGTAGCCCATCCACCTCAAGGTTCGTACATGTTGTGCGTTCACAGATGCTCTTCTGCATACCTCGGTTGTAACGAGTGGTTATTTGAGTTACTGTTGCCTTTCTATCAGCTTGAACCAGTCTAGCCATTCTCCTCTGACCTTTGACATCAACAAGGCCTTTGCGCCCATAGAACTACCGCTCTGGCTCCGATATTTTCTTTTTCTAACAATTCTCTATAAAGCCTAGAGATGGTTGTGTGTGAAAATCCAAGTAGATCAGCAGTTTCTGAAATACTCAACCAGCCCATCTGGCACAAACAACCACGCCATGTTCAAAGTCACATAAATCACCTCTTTCCCATTCTGGCGCTCAGTTTGAACGGCACCAGATCGTCTTGACCATGTCTACATGCCTAAATGCATTGAGTTGCTGCCATGTGATTGGCTGATTAGAAATTTGCATTAAGGAGCAGTTGTACAAGTGTACCGAATCAAGTGACCGGTGGGCGTATAAATGTATTTTTATGTTATTCAGCAGTATGTGTAAGTTTTTTGCCCATATATTTGTTTACATAGTTTCTTTTACAGATGGCCAATAAGTTTTTAACTTGCGGTCTTAATGATAAGTTAAAGATATAGTTTCTTTATTCTGATTTAAAATGGATCCCTTAAATCGATGTAATTTCTCTAATAACAGGTGGTCACAGCACTGTATATCATCTTGGCTCAGCTATGAGCTTGTGATCACAAAACCACTGCAGAACACAATACAGACTCATTTGAATAAAGGAGTTTCCCATGCAAAAATCCTTATTGTATAATATTACTTAACTAGGACAGGTGCTTTTTAAAAAGATGCAAAAAAAATAATACATCCAAAAAACAAATGAAAAAGAACAGTTGATCATTGTACCTCTTTGGCATGTCTAAGGCCTCGTTCCCAAGCACTCTCCACTGGAGGATCCAGAGGAGGAGGTGGAGGAGGCAGCTCTTCTACAGCAGGAGCTCCCTATAGAAAACATTATTCACATGATGAGTTACTGCTACAAAATATTCATCAAAATACATCATAAATCCAGCTTTCAAAACTGTGTTTACTCTTATCCTGAATCACTATAATGAGTCTACAATAAGCAATTATATTTAGATTATTTTAACCAAATATATTTTTATTATTTGCTCAATATCTGTGGAAAAAGTAGCAGCGGCTACAATGGTCATCTACAGGAAGCATTCAGTTTTATTTAATAATTGCTAGAGTGCCAAAAGTTTCAAACTGCAGCTTTACCTGCTCCAGACTGACTGAGTAGAATTAATTTGAATGTCATTTTATATAAATGAAAGAATTATTTGATGACTAAGAGATTTGCTTGTTTCATTATTTGACCAAATGATCCAATAACTATTTTTTATTATTACTTGTTTCTAACGACTTGCATGACAATAAAATTGAGTAAATCACCATTTGAAGGTTCACTTAATGATTCAAACGATGTTTGTATCAATTTCAATCGTATTCACAATAGGGCTGTGCAATTAATCACAATCGCAAAAAAATACATTCTTGTGCACATGATTTTAATATGTTAACCCATCAGAGCTGAGTGGGAGAAAGATGTTAACCAATCAAAGCTCACTCCGCGCACGACGAAGTTGAGCGGGAGAACCAAATAGGTGGTTTTGATTTAAGTTAGTTTTTATTTATTGTTCTGACTGGAATTGAGGTTAGTTCATCTTTATTTTTGTCTGTTTTTAAGACAATTTATTACAGTTTTGTTTATCAAGCAGTTAGTACTACTGTGTACAGTATGTGTTTAACTAGAGTTGAGGTTAGTAAATCTTAATTTATTTTCTGTTGTCTGTTTAAAGACAATTTTACAACAGTTTTATTCATTAAACTTAATACTCTGTTGTTTCATTGTGAAATGTTTTGTTCTGCACTTCTTGTGCACAGAATACATTTAGAATGCGTGTGTGTAGCTTGTTTAAAAAAGCAAAAACACCTGCTAAAATTGCAAATAAAATCGCAAACGCAATATTCCAAAAATCGTAATACGATTATTTTGTACATATTGCATATTTTCAGTTTATTTTATTATAACTTCGTTTATTAATATATTTCATTTATTATAAATATATATACACATTTCTGTTTTCAAAATGTAAATTTTTCAGTCAGTTTCTAAATGGTAACAATATAAATAGTTTTTAATGTTTTGTTTAGTATCGGGTCAACCTTATAGAGCTTTGATACTTATTTTTGTCGCTATTTCATAATTAATATTTTTGTATGTTTTATGTTTAATGTTTTAAGTGTAATTTGTAAAAATTAATATAGTTGTTTTTAGTTAAGCCTAGTAGCTTTAACACATCACTGAATCATTTAGATTGTATTGCATCTTAATTACCACCATGTCGGTTTCAGATGTTTTCCATATATTTTCGATAGCTTTCATTGTGTAATTTAAAAATGTAAATGTAATGTTAATTTAAATTGTAATGCATCTTTTTGTGATGTTTTTAATTGCAGTAAAAGAATTTTGAATTAATTGGCATTTTCATGGCAAACACGATTCAGAACGACACAAATATAATCAATACAATAAAAAACACCCAAATAAACAAACACAAGTTATTTACATCAGACGTTTCACATTAATATAAGATATAAATTCAGAATCATTTCGAAATAAGACTGGGTTGGTCAAATTATCAAGTAGTGAAAAAAGTGTTTGCTAAAAAAAGAGTAAGTGCAGTTTTAATAGAATAGCCATGTAAATGCCATTTAACATTTTTTTAATAATCTTTCCATTTTTTCGAGTTTCTTAAACTCATAATTTTGCTTTATGTTTAAGTTTAAGTTATGTTTAAGTTTAACTTTATGAACCCCTAACCAATAAGCACAGACACATTAATTACCCCTGAAGCACTTTTTGTTTGATTTTGGTTTTTAAAGACTGGGTTGGTGTTAGAATTGAGGCTCTTATAACAATTATCAATGCAGCTCTAAGCTGAGTCCAAATTCCAGCTTGATTTTAACTTAGGAAAAACAGAATAGTGGAATGAGACTTTAAAAAGGATGGATACCCATGGGCTAGCAGGCATGAGGGGGTGAGGTCCGCCACCAGCTGCTCCTCCTGGAGGGGCTCCGTTTGGAGAGAAGGGGTCTGGCTTGGAGATCAGCGAATAGTTGCCTTTATCATTGACTCCTGGATGGATAAACCTACAGATCATTCCCCATGTGCAGTTGCCTGTCAGAGAAAAAAGAGAGCTTTTAACAAACAAATTATTTATCGTCTTTACAATCTAATTAGATACAATGTTAAAACGTTACTACTACCACCATTTAAACACCTTGCTTTTGCCCAATTATCAAAAAGATGTTTTCATATAAATTACAATTATACAATTAGTGCAATCAGTAATGATGTCATGTTTTTATATAGGTACAGGTTAGAATAAGTTATTTAATTCTTTATATAATGGAGCATTCATTTTTATTTATTTACTCTTTTGTTATACAGAAGTAATCTGAAACAAAGTGTGCACTTTACATATTATATTTTTTACAAGTACAGTTGAAGACATAATTATTATTTTAGATTTTTCCCAAGTTCTGTTCAACAGAGAGAATTTTTCAACACATCTCTAAACATAATAGTTTTAATAACTGATTTATTTTCTTTGCCATGATGACAGTTCATAATATTTTACTAGATATTTTTCAAGATGTTAGTATTCGGCTTAAAGTGCCATTTAATAGGCTTAACTAGGTTGATTAGGTAAACTAGGCCAGTTACTGTATAACAATGGTTTGTTCTGTAGGCAATTAAACAGAAATAAAGGGGCTAATAATATTGACCTTTAAACGTTCATTTTGAACTAAACTAAAACAAACAAGACTTTCTCTAGAAGAAAAAATACTGTGAAACTTGCTTTGCTACATTAAATATCACTTCAAAAACATTTGAAAAAGAAGAAAAAAAAATTCACTGGAGGGCTAATAATTTTGCCCTTAATAGTATTCAACATGCTTTCTGTAAATTTAATCAAAATCCAAACTAGGATGTTTCATCTCTGCCTCAGATAAGTACATAAAGGTGGTTTTAAACATTATAAAGCATCGCTATCAAAACCACCAGGTGTATGTGCTGTGTAGAATGATACTATGTTCAATTACTCCCCCTACTGTTGTAATTTGGGCATACAGAAAACAAAAGTACATGCAAATTTCATGCAAATTAAACTTGCACAAATTTCCTTGATACATATACAACTCAAAATATGAAAGTATGTCAAAGTTAGTTAGATGAGGCATTTCATTTAGTAAGTTTGTTTACACTAAACAGTACAATAATATGTATGGTGGGCTTATTTAATTAATGTTCTTGTTTTTATGGCCCGCTACAGAATTGTTCACATCAACATTGTCATACATTGTAAAAAAAATATATATATTCTAAAGATCTAAACCTACCTTTCATGAAAAACCTGCAGATGGGTCTGGGTCTGATCTTTCGGTCCATGGGGTCTTTCACCTCTCCTTCTTCAAGATCATCATCCTGAAATAAACAGGAAAGACTTTGGTTACTGATGTGCATTAAATCATTTTGCAGATGAGATCAAAAGTAGTAATAGAAAAGTAGAGTAATAGAAGTAATCAAAGCAACTATTTGTGTGTGTGTGTATACACAGATTTATGTACTGTATCATACTTTTTGCTCTATATACTGTTTTGCATCTGCACAACTCTGGTTTGCACTCCTTACCATGTGCCCTTAAATGTAATTGTGTGTGTTTACCAAATTTTATTTTTTACTTCTATTTTTAGATTATATTAATGTGTAATTGTATTTATTGTAATTTATTATTGTTTTTAATTCTACTTTTTGTATTAATATATATTAGCTTGGGTCTAAGAGTAACGCAACTTCGATTCTCTGTATGTCCTGTACACATGGTTGAATAAGGCTGACTTTTTGTTGTAGTTTACAGAGAAACAACAATGACATGGGTATGTTGTACTCCATTAAGGTGGTTTACATCAATATAATTATAATTTAAATAAAAACTGTAACTCAAAACGATTAAAATCATACTCAACAGGGTCTATTGAAATTCAACAATTACCACAGTGTTGCTGTGAGGTTTGGGTTTAGGGGTACAAACAAACAATAAGCAGTTTTTACATTATGAAATACTATGGAGTGTCTCGGTAAACCATGTATACAGTAAAAACGTGCGTGTGTGTGCGCATGTAAGTAAAAGTTCAAAAGTTGATGAAGATCTTTAGACAATTTTTAGTTTCATTTAACTCCAAGGCAAGTTTCAAATGTCAAACATCAAATGTTTTTTTTTTTTAGACCAACATCTTTATTCTGCAAACAGACAAAAATGCTCAAGAAATGTTTAAATTGTGGCTTTTACAATGTTACACAGGACATTGATACCAAATAAATGCTTATTTGAACTTTCTTATTTGAATTCATGAAAAAACATGAATCATACGATTTCGCAAATGATCATTTTTAACTTGATAACAATGTAAATTATTTCTTGAGTGTCACTTCGATGTGTAACACTTGGGATGGAGTCATATCCACAAACAAAACTAAAAAATTAGCTTCGCAATAAAATTATATTTAAAATCTATATTAAAAACATTTTTATTTATATATATATGAACATATATTATGATACTATGATACATCACACTATTACACTGTTATTACTATGTTTTATTAAAATACATATAGCCATGGTTGGTCATAACTTTTTTCCAATTACAAAATCTTAACGACCCTAAAATTGTAGTATAATAACTCATTTAAATATGATTAATCAATTAGGTGATCAGTTCATATTTCAAGATGAAGTATTTTGAATATTTATCGTTAGGAGCGGTGTAATTTATTATGATTTAAGAAAATACTAAATGTTGCATTCAATGGCTCCCTCTACTGTTATAATCTGGCTATACAAAACACTCATGCAATATAAACTTCCACCACAAATACTGTCTGGCTGCATCAAATTAATAATAATAACACCAATAATATAAAAAATTATAATAATAATACAAAAAACAATATTAATCATCAAAACTCACAAATAATTTCAGCATACTCACATCTATTTCTCCCTCATCAATCTCTCCATCATCCTCTTCTTTCTTTTTATCACGGTACGAATCTCTTCTCCCTCCTTCCCTTGAGTCCTCAGATTTCCTCAGCGGTGTGTCTCTGTTATCTGGAGGCAGAATGGGTTTCCTTTCTTTCCTCTTGCGCCTCTTTTCCTCCTCTTCGTCCTCCTCCTCTTCATCTTCTCCATCCTCCCCTCCAGCAGGCTTCTCTGGCTCGTCCTCCTCAGGAGCAGCAGCGGCCGGCTCCTCTGGAACCTCTTCATCATAATCCAGCTCATGTTCATCCAGGTCTCTAGACACAGACGACTCGTCCTTCAGATCGCTCACAACCACCGCCGCTCTCCTCCGTCGCCTTCTCTCCTCTTCCTCATCCTCCTCTTCCTCAAGCTCTGCCTGGCCAAGGCCGGATTTCGTAGTAGTCTCATCTTCTTCCTCCTCCTCCTCCTCCTCATCATCTCCTCGCTCTTCCTCTGCTGGAGTAAATGGTCGCTCATGTTCTGGAGCTGGCGAATCAGGATCTGGAGACCTCGGTGTCTCCAGGATTTCCTCCTCGGGAGACTGGATAGCATTCTGCTCACTTTCTCGAACCCTTAAAGCAAGGTCTTGTTGGTGGACATCTTCTCTCTCTTCCCGGTTCATCTTGTAATCTTCCATGTCTGAAAGCTCTTCTGGATCTTCTCGGCCAGCGGGCAGCCTGTCTCTGTCCTCAAAGTCTGAGTCTCCTCCATGCTCCTGGCCTTCGTTTTCATCGTCATTTAAGAGCTCGCTGTCCGACACTCCCTTTTCTGCTTCTGCCGGGGACTCGGGTGACTCCAGCAGCTCACTGTCAGAGAGACCCTTCTCCTCCTCCTCGGGAGACTGCGGGGACTGGGTGGGGCTCTCAGGCGTATCCATCAGAAAGAACTTTGAAGAGGACATTCAACAACAGACAAAGAGTTTTGTTTGTTTTAAAATAAATTAAAAAGACGATATAAAAAATGTAACATGTTTAAAACAGTTTAACTTCGCCACTCAGAGACAGAAAGAAAAAAAAACATACTAAAATGAATGACCTGAAATTTTAAATAAAATTTAAAACTGCTAACATTATTTATATCCAAAAAACAATTACAAATATTAATATTTGATTGAATATTAAGAAACTAGCATTTATTAGCATCTATTTAAAAAAAAAATATTTATAACAATAAAATTTAACTGTGGTTAAGATGTGGTTAAATACCAAAATGGCATAAAAAAAAACTTTTAAAAAAAACTTACAGTTGCTGATGTGTAAAATAAATCTACACAACACAATGAAGTGTCTCAACCATTTTGACAAGACAACAAATATGGGGCATTGCTTACTGACAGTGCTAGAAAATAACACTCAGTTTAGTAAATACTTTCTATATTTTCTCTCTATCTATCTATCTATCTATCTATCTATCTATATATATATATATATATATATATATATATATATATATATATATAT
>CAIGQQ010038154.1:0-16172 GCA_903798035.1 Danio albolineatus
CAAAACACTGACAGAATCCATGGATGGCAGGCTTTTGAGTGTCCTTGGAGAGCAAGGTGGCTATATTGGTCACTGATGTGTTTTTGAATGTCAGAAATGTATATTTGTGAATGTTGAGATGTTATACTGGTTTCACTGGTGAAAATAAATCATTGAAATGGGGATATATTTGTTTTTTGTTAAGTTGCCTAATAATTCTGCACAGTAATAGTCACCTGCACACACAGATATCCTCCTAAAATAGCTCAAACTAAAAACTAACTACAAACTACTGCCAGAAATATTCAGCTTTGATATTAATGAGTTTTTTGGGTTCATTGAGAACATGTTTGTGGTTCAATAATAAAATTAATCCTCAAAAATACAACTTGCCTAATAATTCTGCACTCCCTGTATAGCTTGTTTTAAGGTAAAACTCAATGTTGAGCCCTTATTTCTGAACAAGACAGTCTTTGCATGTCTAGAACAGGGATTCTTGGAATCATCTGCAGCAGAACTCAGTCCACTATCATCTTATAAAAACTCAATCCAGTCAATTGTACACGATCACTGTGCTTGTGTTTAGTTTTTCATTGGTTTTATATGTTATTATCTGCATGTGTGAAATTGTTATTGTATTGTGTCCCTGCTGCTTTGTACTGGAGCTGCTTTTTAAGTTGCCTCTTGGCCAGCTCGTCATTGTAAATGAGAACTGCTTCTCAATTGACTTACCTGGTTAAATAAAAGGTTATTATTATTATTATTATTAATTATTAATATACTTATTATTAATTATCTAGAACATGCTTCTTGATATAAGACTTTTTACATATTTGGTCTAGGCCCAAGACAATTTGCAGTGCATCCATAATTCAAAATATTCCCTTTCAGATGAAGTCTTATCCTATACACTGAATACGGATGATGCTAATGATGATTGAGTTATGTTTAAGGGTCTTACAGGACTGCTCGTCATCCTGCTGCTGCTTCCTCAGGGTCTCCTTCAGCTTGCGGATCACGTCTCCTCGGTGCTCCAGCATGGAGCTCATCTGGGAAATCCTGGAAGGAGAACATCACAATGCCATGTTACGTAGATTAAACAGCACATCACAGGATCTGCACGGATTGAAGTGGAAAATGGACTACATTCAGCCTACGTTTCTTTAATTCTCTGATCACTAATAGTTGCTTAGTATACTCAGCACTTGTGTGTATTGCCTTTTGTTGTTGAATAGCTGAATGCCTCCTCAATTGTAAGTCACTTAATGAATAATTAAATAATTCAAGAATTTATTTATAACAGACCAGCAGAATTTAAAGAAGAGATGCTGTAAACTACATTAATATTGCCAGATTGTGTATTTTAAAAGTTATTGTAAAACAATCATTTTAACTGCACATGTTTCAATTGCATATCTGCAAATATAGTTGGTATTTTCATGCTCAGTAAAGTCGCAAACAAGCATGCAACACCTTTAATATGCTGCATTGAGGAAATTAAAGATGCACACACACTTCAAGTGTATATCTGGACATGTTTGTGCAATTCTGTTTACTAAACGTGTCGAATAATTCCCACTTAGTATAGTATTGTAGATGCCGTCTTCAGGGATTCATTAAATAAATAACTTTTAAAATGGAGAGAACAGAGCAGTGAGAAGGCTATTGGCTGGTTTTTAGCGTGAGCAGCTACTATACACGGTGGCGTAGTGTGTAGCACGTTCACCTCACAGCAAGAAGGTCGCTGGTTCGAGCCTCGGCTGGGTCAGTTGGTGTTTCTGTGTGGAGTCTGCATGTTCTCCCCAGGTTGGTGTGGGTTTCCTCCGGGTGCTCCGGTTTCCCCCACAAGTCCAAACACATGCGCTATAGGGGAACTGGGTAAGCTAAATTGTCCGTAGTGTATGAGTGTGAATATATGCTGGATAAGTTGGCGGTTCATTCCGCTGTGGCGACCCCAGATTAATAAAGAGACTAAGCTGAAAAGAAAATTAATGAATGAGCTACTATATGCCCTGCTCTCTCTTCATTTGTAAGTTGAGATTGTGTCAAACATTGAATAAAAAAATAAAATTAAAAATAATTAATTAGTTAGTTAAATAATAATAATAATAATAATAATAATAATAATAATAATAATAATAATAATAGAAAAAGGACATTTCAGGATTCCCAAAAACAACTGGTGTCTTAAGGCCTTATTGTGGAAGCTGGTGTTAAGGTTTTGGAAATCATCAGAATCCCCATCATTTAGATCTTGGCTGATAGAATTAAGTAAATTTGGACATTTGGAAAGGATCAGATTTCTTATGGCAAAGAAATTGAAAAAAAAAATGGAAAAGATTTGGTCTGCTCTTCTCCTCTATCTTGAAAGCGTAGATTGAATACCCAGATGGTGAAGGTCACACCAACAGAACTGCATAAGCTTTAGTCCCAGGGGTGGGGCGGGTTCAAGGGGTTAGACGTTTTGTGTGTGTGTGTGTTTTATTATTGTTTTTTTTTAAATTTAGGTTTAGTTTAGTTTAAATAACAAACAGACGCTAAAAATAATTTATTTCTTTCTGCTAGAAAAAAACTAGAGATTTTGTAATATTGGCTTTAATGCTGCAATGAATATATCAATAAAAAATAAACTTTTAAAACTTAAAAAAAATTCAAAGACCTTCAAGACTTTAATTACAAGGGCAGGCGTGAACCCAGCAATTAATGAAAATCTGTAGTAGCGACTGAGAACATTGCTCCATGGGATCTGCATGATTTGAGAGCCTAATGAACAGGCAGAACTGAACTCTCACACACACAAACACATACACACACGTACGTACTCATTCTCACGGCTGGTGGTGACGGCGATGTGCTCAAGCTCCATCTTCACCAGTTTGTCCTTCAGAGCGGCCAGTTCAGCAGCGGCTGGAGTCATGCTGCTCTTCACCAGAGCCTGCAGGATCCATTCAGAAAAGGAACAAAGGAGGAAGGAAAATATGAATGCTGAGTGAAACCCACAGTTGCATTCATATATTAGCATGATAAAATGCTGTTATAACAATAAACAACATAAGAATATTGACCATACTTATATAGGAGACCATTTTGAGGGATGTAAACAAAAACAATGGTCTCAACATATTTCCTAATTTCTAATTTAATTTCTAGAGCTTCCGAGAATCCAGAAGGAGCCACATACTGATAAATACTGTTATGTTGTGTAAATAATAGCTCTTTCAACATTATGATTGGATTGCCTCTTTTGGAGGAAATGCTAGTTGGGCTAATGACATGACCACATTGAAATGAGCTATATTTGTTAACTTTATTATCCTTTAGCAGTTATTTTATGTAGATGTTCAAGTATAACATAAAAGTATAGTAACACTTTATATTAAGTGTCCTTAACTAATATGTACTTGCATCAAAAAATAAATACAGTGTACTTACTGTGTTCATAATGCATTTGAGAACACTTGTGGTGCTCTTGAGTTGGGATAGGGGTAATGTTAAGGACAGGTTTGGTGGTATGGGTAGGTTTAAGAGTATGTTAAGGTGTAAGGGATGGTCAACAGTGTAATTACAAAATGTAACTACAGAAATTAATTACAGATGTAATTATAGACAGGTATATAATCAAGCATAAGTACAATGTAAAAACATGTATTTACACAACAAGTACATTGTAATGAATTATTAATTTTGGTGTAAGTACATATTAGTTAAGGCCACTCAATATAAAGTGGGACCACACTTTATAATAAGGTCTCAAGCTAAATAATCTGCCAATGGGGGAGGCACAATAATGATATTTCAAAGTGAAAACAAGATTATAATTCTTGTTTTAATTAAAAACTCATTTCATTTTGACTCATTGAGTCAAAAATTAATCAATTGAAATTGTGGTTTGACGTAAACAAATTGTCATTAAATATAAGTAAAACAAAGGTTATGTTATTTGGGAAATAAAAAGTAGTCATAATATAGATTTACAAATTGATAATGAAGTTATAGAAAGAGTATATGCAATTAGATTTCTTGGTGTTATATTAGATCATAAAATTAGTTGGAAACCGCAAATAAATAATGTGATATCAAAATTACTGAAAACAATAGCAATAGTGTATAAAGCAAGATTTATCCTGGATAATAAATCAGTGTATTTATTATATAACACACTTGTGATGCCATATGAGTTATTGTGTTGAAATTTTGGGGAATACATATAAATCTAACTTACAATCTTTATGTACATTACAGAAAAAAGTAATTAGACTGATAGAAAATGTGAGGTATTTAGAGCATACAAATCCTTTATACTTTAAATTGAAGATACTTAAGTTCAACGATTTGGTTAAATTTAAAACCGCACAATTTATATTTAAAGCCAGGAATAAATTACTTCCGAAATGCATACAGAAGTTTTTTGAAGAAAGACAAGGGGGATATAATCTGAGAGAAGAGCTCAATTTTAGGAGGTTGAAAATAAAGACAACTTTAAAAAGCTGGTGTACGTCTGTATGTGGTGTGAAACTATGGAATAGTTTAGAACAGAGTCTCAAACAATGTCAGGATATTAATCAATTTAAAAAGTTGTATAAAAATATACTATTAAAGGCATATAATGATGAAGGTGATTGAAAAAGGATAAAATCAGGAAGGTTTGACGAAATTTAAATTAATGGCTATTTGCATTACTATGTTTTGATTTTTGATTTATTTATTTATTCATTTATTTATTTTTATTTTTTTGTTATAAAATGCAAATGTATAAATGAAATCAAACATGTAGTGTGTTGAAGATGCCAAAAGGATAAAATATGTCCAATGTAAAAAGAATAGATAAGTAAAAAAGAAAAAGAAATAAGTTTAAGTAATAGACGAATGATGTGTGTGGTAATGGGGTGGGAAAATAATAAGCTTGTGCTTCATCCTGCTCCATTTTCGACTATGTTGAAATGTATCTTTTGTTAAAGATATTTTATGTATTATGTATTTTTGTTCGAAAATAAACTAAATTAAATCAAATTATAACGCTTAAACACCACAACACATTTTGATCGTTGGACAAAAAACAAGACCGAAACTAAATAAGAGCAGTTTTTCAGTGTAGCGAGCTCCAGAACTGAAATGTGTTTGCTGGAGCTCTGCTTTGTTTGAGATTGACTCCTCAACAGTTTCATGAGCAGCCAGATCTGTGATAAGTAGTCTTCAGAAATGTACACAGACACAACAGGAATGAACCCACCTCTGAGTGTCTCAGCTTGTCTTCCAGGCTTTGGACGAGGCTCTGCTTCTCCGTCAGCTGGATTCGGAGCTCCTGCAGATCTTCAAGTTGTTTCTGGTTTGAAGCATCAGCCTGGACCTGCAGCTCCTTCATCTGCTCCTGAATCTCCTGCAAGAATGAATGTTTACATGTGCAGTATGTAAGAGACACCCAGTGGTAGAACTAGGTATTGCACTCCAAAATCAATACACTTTTTCACCCGGCCCTTCATCTGTTGAGTCCACACAAACACAGCTTTCCAGATTGATGACACCTACAGTAGTGTGTGTGCCTGACTGTTGAATGTTAAAGAGGTTTAATACCATTTCACTGGAGTGCAGTGTACATCTCTGTGCTTCTGAATGGCTGTACTTAAATGTTTCTATGGTTTGCATCTTGTGCAGATAACGCTAGCCAAATTGTGTTGTTGGGACAAGGTATTACGATGTATGCTGCTCAGCTAATGTTTACGTTTGCAATATTTGTGCATCATGCGTTCTCTCATACCTCCACCTGCCGCTGGCTTTGCTGGAGCTGCAGGGACAGACGCTGATTGTCCTGCAGGAGTTCAGCCTCAGTTTTGGGCAGTGTGCCGTTCTGGGCCTTCAGCAGCGTCAGCGTCTGCTTTCTCTGATCCTCCAGCCGGCACTCAGACTCAGAGGAGGACGATTTCAGAGGGTTGATCTCAGAGTCGTACTTATTCAGCAGAACCTGCGGAAGCAAACACACAACATTCAGGAACAACAATCAATTCAAAAGCTGATCATTATCATTATAAATACACACATGCAGATTTTCAATAATTCAATATATCGTAATAATGATCGTGTTCATGATATCCATATTGTGCATGTGAAAATACAGTGAATAATTATTTATTTAAACTTTTAAAGTGCTTTTTAAGAATATTCTCTTTGCATTTGCGGTGGTGTTCACAACAGTGTCAACAGACTTTTACACGTTTTTAATTTGATTTAATTTTTAATGTTTAAAGTTTATCTTAATAGTTCAAACATGAATATTTTCATTTTAATGTGGTCTGAAATACTGATTGCAAATCCAGGTGCATGGTCACAGATTTTCTTGGTTGCATCAGTTAAAGTAGGTTAAACTAGAGCAGAGGTGCCCAAAGTAGGGCCAGCGGGCCAAAGTTGGCCCATGGTAACCTTTGGCTTGGCCCACCATCCTATCTGAAAAGAGTGAAGATGATAGGGAGTTGGTTGGGGCGAATGCATAAGACATCCGCAAGCAAATCAAAGCAAAGGCAGGAACAGCTCGACTAGTGTATTCAGCATTGATCTCCATTGTGAAATGTGATTATGTTTTTACTAGGCATGGGCCGGTATAAGATTCTGACGGTATGATAACCTGGGATAAAAATATCACGGTTTCACGGTATGACGGTATTGTGATTTCTGCTCTAAAATATATTATTATTAAATGTCTGGCTACAAAACAAAACCTTTTTCCCCTTTGAACACAATATATTTTATTTTGAGAAACATTTAGAGTATTTTGGGGCAGTAAACATGTCAGGCCGAATAATTCAAGTCAATCATTGACTTCTGCTGTCTTCGTTTGTTTCAAAAACACAGATGTCTTTACACCTTACACCTAAAATTATTATTTTTTTTTTTAAATGTAAATGAAGTCTTACACATACCTTAGGAACGATATAGCAGATAGTTTTGGATAATTTTGAAAACCTTGACTTTTCCATACCGCGATATACCTTGAAAACGGTTATCATCCCATGCCTAGTTTTTACTATAATAAGTTCTTTAGAAAATGTTAAAAATGACACTGCATCATTAATTAATCTGTTTTACAGCAACGTTTTCTAGTTATTTTTAAATATTAGTGAATAAATTAGGAAATTATCTGTGGAAAATTTAATGTCATACAGTTTGGCATATTCAACTTCGGCCCACAGCCCTCAATCAAGTTTGGATTTTGGCCCTTTATAAGAAAAGGTTTGGGCCCTCCTGAACTAGAGCTTTTAAATAGATCATAATGTTCAATTAATGGCCCGTTTCCACTGAGTGGTACAGTACGGTACGCTTTTAAGGCCGTTTCCACTGTCACTTTTTAGTCACCCTTTGCAAAGGGTCCCAAGGGTACCAAAGGGTACTAAAAGGTGGAGCTAGACGCGCAGCTGAGCGCTATTGGTTTACAGAGATACGTCATTTGCTCACACAACAAGCCAGAATGAAAACAAAGGACCCGCCATGTTTAAGACGCAGCCGAGAGACAATACACCGAAATAATATAAACATATAATAACGAGCCATGGTCGACCCGAGCTTAAACAAACCTTGTCGTCGTCTTGAACAGCCACAAAGCCGAGAAGAAGAGCAGATTCTCCCCTGTGCCCCGTAGTTTTGCTTTCTCATTTTGCGTGTGTGTCAATATTTGAAATGTTTCAACATGAAGAAACTGCTGGACTAACCTGGACTATTATGAACTGGGAATGACAAAATTACTCTCTAACAAGAGGCTAGGTGCTGGTGAAGATTACACACACAGATGAGAGCTCTGCACTGACTGTGGGCTATATCTCCTGTTGTTGTTGACCCTAAATAAGGATTAAATGTCTGCTGTGTGTAGTGTTTCTGTAACTGATCATATCAGAGACTGTAAGGGGCTGTGTGTGTTCATATATGCTGCATTTATTTATGTATTTGATATAACCACAGACAGTAGGCTATTTCACAGCATTGATCTGCAGTTATAATCAGATCATGTTCATAGAGAGGTCAGTAATGAACATTTATACAGCAGTGTTTAATAAAGCCTCTGTGTTGTGAGAAGTGCTCCTCATATGATATGTGACCCGTACAGCTTTACTGTACACATTTCCTCCAGAGAGTACCCTTTAGCAGTGGAAACGCAAGCCTGATAAAGGTGACCCGTACCGACCCGTACTGTACATCTCAGTGGAAACAGGCCATAAAGGTCTCAAGCTGGAAATGCAAATGAAAACTGCAGCTTTATTTTTCCGTCCAGGGCTTTGGATGTGTAGATCTTGGGCTAAAAAAAAAGGTTGATAACCACAGTAATAGTGTGTTTTACTCACAAAGTAGTAAGTGTTGAGTCGTTCAGTAGCCTTCTCACGCCGGCTGATCTGCTTTTCCAGCAGCTGAATAACAGCATCAGCATGAGCAGATCTGAGCAGAGTCTTCAGCTCCTGCAGCTCTTCAGTCCTGTGCCGACGCTCCTCCGACAGCATCTCTGCATATCTGGATAAGCCTTCCTCCAGGAGAACCAGCACACACTCCAGTTTCTGAACATGCAAAACACACACAGAACTACACTCAATTCAACACCACAGATTTCAAGACAGCCTTACAGTGGGGGAAATAAAGATGTTATTGCTTTATAGATACTGTGGTTTATGTATTTTAATATATGGTTAATGTGATTGTAATGTGTACAGCACTATTATAAATAACTGATTTTCAATAATGTTTTGGGTTTTTGATTGGCTCGTTCTGTTTGCTGGCTTTTGCTTTTCTTTTTCTTTATAGGCGACTCATTATGGTGCAGAAGGTGCGGCTAATCCTCTGGCTAATTTCAGGAACAGTAAGGATGCGTTTGAGACTGCTTTGAAGGATCGTTTTTTTGTTTGACTTGCTTTGGTTTACCCACCGCTTATATTATTTTTGTTTATTTTGAACTTTACTCCTATGTAAATTGTTGTTGTTTTGAACATTATATGTTATGTTAGACATTTAATTTGGTTACTCTGATACCCCTTTGCACTTTATTATATTATTATTTAGTTTTTTGTAACCTTTAAATAAATATATTTTTGCATTTTGTCATTCAACTCGGTTTGGGTTCCCTTCATTCTGTTGTGTGCTTGAGCCGGCACGTAACAATAATTAATATAGTAACATCCAATAATAAGAAATTCTATAAAGCAGCTTTACAAAACTAAACTAATTTAGCTTGATAACATGTATTAAATGTTAAAGAGCTGCTTCATAACTGATTATTCAACTATTAACTGCATAAAGTACTGGCTATTTTCTCCTCAATTAAATTAAACTGAATTTTATTGAATATGGATTGGATCTATTTGCCGTTCAGCTTTTAATAGAGACATGAGTGAAGATCAGAAAGAAAAGGAAAATTCAACGCGTTAAACTTCAAAACGTGATTTTTGCTATTCAATATCTCTTAACAACAGTAACTTTTATTTGACGTACAATAAACTAATTTCCTCCGTGTAATTAAATCTTTATATCCGCCTTTTTCATATTAGTGCCACTATAAATAATGTAATAAATTATATAAATAATCAATATAAATAATACAATGTATTGCCTATTTTTAAAAACAAATGTAGTTTTTTCTTGTTCCTTTTTAGTGGCTGGAAACATTGGAGCACCCCTACTAAAGACTGAATAAGTCAATAAAGTATCAGCAGTGTTTGTCTGTGTCTCTTGATAATCCACAAAGCTGATCAGACCTGCAGGTATTGCTGGCGTTTCTCCAGCAGGTGTGAGAGTCTCTGGTCCCAGAGCTGCTGGAAGTCGTCCTGGAGCGCGCAGAGGGACTGAGACGGAGCCGGGGAGATGCAGAGCAGCAGATCCTGCAGACGAGACTCCTGGAAGCAGCAGACGTCTCGCTGGAGCTCTGTCTGGAAGTGTGTGTGGAAACGCTGCGCCAGCCTCTGGTACGCCTCCTGTGAGGGGCACTGGGTTAACAACTCACTCTGTCTGTGTGTTGCACGATATAGGAAAAATATCATGCTAATAAACAGTTAAAATCTTAATAAAAGGCAGGTAATAAGCCAGCAGTAAAATGTGTGAATTGTTACTTAGTGTTACCATATTAATATTTATAGTTCTACATTAATCAAACATTCCCTGAAGTTGTAAATAAAGTGAGAAATATAATCAGACATGAAAGAGCATGTTTCTGGGTAAACGCTGTTATACGTATTGTGATGTAACACAAACAGTCCTTTGCGTGTGGTCAACATATATGTAAATTATTTATTTATTTATTGAATTGATGTGTGTGTGTGTGTGTGTGTGTGTGTTTGTGATGCTGTGATTCTTACAGCAATCTTGATGATGACGTGGTTCAGTCGGGTAGTTTTTTTGGTGTGTGTGGCGTTCCTGTGCTGTTTAGGGATAAACGGCACCAGCTGATACAGCACAGCCCATTCCTCACGGTTCACATCAGATAACTGGTCCACCGGACGCTCGATGATCTGCTGGAGCGCTGCGAAGGCCGTCTGCACACAGGAGAAAATACAACTACTGTCAGACTACTGCTTAAAGAAAGAGAAATGCTTTCATGTTCAACATCAGCGATACCTGCAGCTTCTCCTCTGATGCTTCCAGCTCTGCCATGATCACGCGTTTGGACTGTGTGTTATTCTGATCAGGAGAAACGCTGCAGTTCACCTCAGAGAGAGACTGAAACACAAACACACTCCACTTAAACACAAGCTCTAAAGGGTTTGCTCAAATGCATTCAAAAATATGCCTTGTTAATAATTCAAACTAAATTAAAGACACTTTTGTTCACACAAATAAATGAAATAAAACTTCCTAATGCATTCAGAAATATAGCTTGTTGATTTTGAAAACATAATTAAAAACCTTTTTGTTTCCCCCAAAAATAAATAAGTATTCTTAAGTGCACTCAAAACTACTTAATCATTGCAACAGAATTTAATAACATTTAGTTCATTTAATTATAAGATATTTTACCTTTTTTATTTGCATAGAATTATTTCATGAAAAAGATTCGTGCAGGTTTGGAACAACAGGAGAGAAATAAATGTTTACATTTTTAGCAAATTATGCTTTATTCCTTTATTCCTCCAGGTCAGAGCAGGAATCAAGAGTAAAATGCACACACACACACACACCTGGCTAAGGGAGTGCACCTCAGACTCCAGCAGGATCTTCTGCTTCTCCAGCTGCTCTGCTTTGGTTGCAATGTTTGTCAGCTGTGGTGGAAAACACAGTGGTAACAAATATTAGGGATGCACACCGTGGCTCAGTGGTTAGCACTGTGTCCTCACAGTAAGAAGGTTGCTGGTTCGAGTCTCGGCTGGGTCAGTTGGTGTTTCTGTGTGGAGTCTGCATGTTCTCGTGTTGGTGTGGGTTTCCTCCGGGTGCTCCGGTTTCCCCCAAAGTCCAAACACATGCGCTATAGGGGAACTGATCAACTACACTGGCCCTAGTGTGTAAATGTGTGAATGAGTGTGTATGGATGTTTCCCAGTACTGGGTTGCTGCTGGAAAGGCATCCGCTGGAATAGTGGGCAATTCATTCCGCTGTGGTAAAGTCTGATAAATAAGGGACTAAGCCGAAGGAAAATGAATGAACAAAATAGGTAGTTTCAGTGCTCGTCTGCTGCTACTAACATCTCATTTCATACTTGAACAAATAAAGTCTATTTAACGGATTATATTTTAAATTTAGTGCTGGGCAAACATTTACTGTGATTAATCATAACCAAAGTAAAAGTTTGATCATTTAAGTGTGTAAATTGCCCCGTGGGAAACCTGTAGGGTGCAGTAATATTAAATCCTGACCTTCTCCATCTTCCCCTGCAGCTCTCGTCTGAGCTGATCCCGCTCCTCAGTGAGCGACTGCAGGAGCTGATCTGTGGGGGTTCTCTCCAGCTGATCCTGGAGCTGCGCATTCAGAAATAAACAACACGTATCATGTGCAAAATAAAGTCTGATTGTTTCCTGTCAACCTCATTTATTTAGTGATATTTAGTTGTTTACGGTTTCATCATTAGCATGACTGCAGACAGAAATGTGAACGACAGCATGGAGAGAAAGTTGTAAGCTTGAAAGTACAGTGTCTGTTTAGCATTTTATTTTGCAATATTTTATGTTGGATCTGTAATCATTAGTTAAAAATAAGTGTTTTATATTTAATTAAAATGTATTTTATATTTCTACATATATTTAGTTTATATTTAGTATAATCAAACAAAAACACTATTATAAGGCGTCCTTGTTACACCATCCACGTGTTCACTATAGCGATTACAATGAAGGGTTATGTGTAATGAATGTATATTACTCAGATGTTAAACGAATAGCTACACACTGTAACAAGGACACCCCAAAATAAAGTGCAACCAAATAATCACATCTGAATGAGCATGTTTTTGAGTACAGATTTTTTTATATGGGTTTATATTAGCATTTATGTATCTGAGCGGTTATTAATCAGCGTACCGTCTGCAGGTCTCGTCTCAGCAGATCTCCCTCCGCTCTGCTCTTCTCCAGCAGATCCTCTTTCTCTCTGCTCAGTTGACGCAGCTCTGAGCGCAGGCTCTGAATCTCAGTGTCGTGTTGGTCTCGCAGCACTTTTAAAGCAGTGAGATCTTCATTCAGCTCATTCAGCTGAGGGGAAACAGAAGAAGAGATTCAACACTGAATCACTCACTCTACACACGTAAGAGATCGTATCCTTTTATTTAATGTCATGTCCTTTTCACTGGCTATCCTCATGGCTATTTTTGAATACAAATGTGACATGGACCATGAAAAGTAGTCAATTTGTATTTTTAATTGAGAGTTAAACAATCTGAAAGCTGAATAATTAAGTGTGTGTGTGTGTGTGTGTAACAGACCTGCTGCTGGAGCTGCGTCTCCCGTGCTGAACTCTGCTCCATCAGCTCTGTGTTCTCCTTCTGCTGCTGCTTCAGCTCCTCTTTACTGACGTGCAGCAGCTCCTGATACATCTTAGACTGAAGGAAACAAACGTTCAGTCAAACCCATGTGCTGCGGAGCTCTGCTCGCTCTACTGAAGGACTAAGCTCTGCATGTATGATCTGTATGGATTTACTAAACGAGAACAGTTTCTAACTAGTCTGCTTTTTATTGAATGACCCTTATGGCAGATCACAAAACAAAACAATAACTCCCGCTCACCCCCGGAAGAGACCTTTTTACATAACATACAAGCCCTCACTGTCCTTTCCATGAGCTACATAAACATCAACCAACGTGATAACCAAAAATTGAACTCACAGTTGCAGCCGCATCCTCCAGGTCTTTCCTGAGCACCATCCTCTGATTCCTCAGAGACTCCATCTCTGCGGTCAGAGATTGAAGCTGCAACAGATCACACACACACACAATTCACATGTATGAACATTACGTGTACTGCATAAATTAATTATTAATGGTTCAACATTTACTAATGCATTATTAAAATACTGATTCAGGCTTGTTAACATGCACTAACAACTAGGGTTGGGCGATGTCAACCAATCTGGCATCATACGATGTCTAATGTGAAACATCGCGATGGACGATGGCATCGTCATCATTGGCGGCGGTGAATTAATTATGAATAATTAATTAGTTCATAACAAATTAATTATTTGCAGCCTACCGTTTTAACTCCCTGACCCGTATGGTCTTTGTTTCACCCATAACCAAATCATAAATAAATAAAAGTTAAGCACAGATGAGCACCTGTCAATCACTGTCTCCGCAGGACTCTGGCATGAATAGGCAGAGTGATCCGTGTCGTTATTATGGCGTACACAAACTCGATTGGTAAAAAAAGGTGCACAAGCAACTGTGTCTGAGGTTTACGCTAACATTACTGAATACAAGCGTGAAGCAAAAGACTGAAGCAGTGTACTGAAACTGAGACACGTTACCTGAACAAAGAGTCGTTAGAGACAAGATTAATTAAAGATTAACAACTATAGTGAGACGTCATCCAGCGGTACATCCCTGATCAACTGTCCCACGCACACTGCTCACTGGGGTTTAGTGCTCAAAGCACCCGCCGACTGCCTGGAGCTCAGTGACAGAGTGTTTGTGTGGTCACGTGACGTGTGTTTTCAGTGGTATAGTGTGGACGGAGGGCTGTTCAGAAATGCTAGATGTAACACTAGTGTGGATGTGGATCGTTCGCTTTCTAAAATGCCATTTTAAAACACTAAGACGTATTAGCGGGTTGCTGCTGCGACGGGGACGGGCGGAGGATCTCAGCATTGTGATGTCTATCAGACATCGGTAGGGCCACACTGAATCTGCGCGCACAGAATTCCGCAGATTTTTAGCCCATCATTGATTCTGTTCATTTACTGCTGTAAATGTGTGTAAATTTATATTTATTCAGTTTTTTTATTAATTTCAGTAATAATATTGACTAATATGAAAATATTCATATGGTTTATTTACAATACAGTTTGTAGCGTACCATTTTCTGTCTTTTAGTAGATATTTTATACGAGACACTTGCTTTGTTTACCATGTAAATTGGATCTAATTGGACTTGCATTGTAAACATTAAATAAAAGTTAAAAAGGTGTTACTTTTTATTTCATATATTAAGGTTTTAGTTATGATACTCCCAAAATCATTTCACATAAATCCGCAAAATTTTTAACAAAATCTTGCGCAGAAATAGCAAAAAATATCCACAGATTCCGTCTGGCCCTAGTCATCGGCCATGGAGGATGGCATTGTCTATCGACCTAACCCTACTAACAACAAATAACTCTACTTTTATCAACGTCAACAAACATGAACTTATATGGCAATAAATGTATAGATCATTGTTTGTTCATGTTTGTAAATGCATGAACAAGTGTTACCAAACATTCTTGACTCCATCCAGCCTATTAATGTAATTCGATTAGCATCAGCATTGTGGTGTACCTGCTGGAGCTGAGCTTTCTGCTTGTCTGTGGGACTGAGCGGATCAGAATGCTGATGTTTCTTCTGTTTGAGCTCTCCCTGAACCTGGATCAGCTGGAGAAGGACACAGAGTTTATTAAGTTTACAAATAACACATTTCCACAAAAATAACAGGCATTTCTAAGGCGTTTAACCATCCATAAAGTAAACAGAATTGCTATCATTCTACCTTCTTGGTTTGTTGTTATTTATCTGTTTTTATTATGGTCCATTTAAAATAGGTCATTTAAAAAAGCCTGTGTTTAACATTTAGCTGCTAAAGAGAGAGATTTAGTGAGAAATCAGTGTTTTGTTACCTCTCTGACACCCTGCAGGATCTCCTGGAGGTCTCCTCCGTCACTCAGAGCACTAGATGAGCTGGACTGATCTCTCTCCACCATCAGACTGTCTCTCTCAGCACAGGCCGACTGCAGATCCGCTCTCAGCTGCACAATCTGTCAATTAGGACACTCTTACAATCTGGAAATGCACACTTTTTCACTGCATAGCGCGGCTGAAACCCTACATTATAATTTCCTTATTAAATAAAAGCAAAATGAAAGATTTTTGTGATTGAGCCAGCTGACGGCCTGATCAGTGCACTGACTAGTGTAGGGAGATGATTGAGACGCAGCCTTCAGCAGCTGATGTTCTGCTGTTCTTACTGTCTGGTTGTGCTCGGTGTTTGTCTCCATCAGCTGGTCTCTCTCTACAGTCAGAGCGCTGAGCTTTTCTTCAGTCGTCTTCATCTCCTCCAGACGCTCCTGCTGCTCTCGGCTTCTCTCAGACACCAGACGATCTTTCTCTGCAGAAACAGACTCCAGCTCCTCACGCAGACGCAGCAGCTGCAGAGAAAGAGGAGATCAGGGTGATGCTTTAACCAGGGGATTCATCTGACACCATAGAAGCTGTTTGAGAATGTCCCATATGCAATATTGTCATACAGGAATGATGGAGCTAAAAATCAATACATCGGTAGCACTTTGGTTTAGGTCACAAGTCATGCTATTAACCACTGGCTTATTGACAAATTAATCATTTGCTGGAGACTCACTCTGAATGGATTTGAATCAGTGAATCATTTACTGGAGACTCACTCTGAATGGATTAGAATCAGAGAATCATTAACTGGAGACTCACTCTGAATGAATTTGAATCAGTGAATCATTTACTGGAGACTGACTCTGAATGGATTTGTATCAGTGAATCGTTTACTGGAGACTCACTCTGAATGGATTTGTATCAGTGAATCGTTTA
>CAIGQQ010038154.1:200128-223316 GCA_903798035.1 Danio albolineatus
ATATATATATATATATATATATATATATATATATATATATATATAGATGTGTGTGTGTGTGTGTATATTTATGTATATGTGTGTGAGATAAGATATAGATGTGTGTGTGTACCGTCAGCGCTGCTCTCCTCTTCCTCTTCTTCTCTCTTCTCTCTGTGTTCCTCCGTCTGATCTTCTCTCTCCTCTTTCTCAGATGAAACTCTTGTGTCTCTTACTGCATCATCCTCTTCTTCCTCACGTGTTTCTCTCACAGATCTTTCAGATCTCACACCGCTGAGAACAACAGACTCAGACTCGTCCTCTGACGACGACTCCTGTAACATCATAAAAATGTACAATTCAATTTCAGGGGATTTAAAGTAAAACATTAAATAAACACACACTAAAACCGACTAAAGTATAATTAACCACATCATGTGAACTGTGAAACTGAGGAAACGCTGGTACATTTTTGCTAAATATAAGGGACGCTTCAAGGAAAATGTCAATATATTCTTTAGTTAAATAATAAAAATGCAAAATTAATAATATTTGCAATAATTTATAATGAATATTAATATATATTTTTGCATATTAAATCATAAAGGGCAAAATTATATATTTAGTTTTTTGTAATATACCAAACAAAACCAGCGATTAAAGATTTTATAAAAACCTTCATCACATTTAAATAAAAAATAATAAATAACACAAATAAATTTAATTATTTTAATAATTTTATTTTAATATATATATTTAAAGTGCTGTTTATATGGTTTCCTATACTATTTTTCTTCTTGAGAAAGTCTTATTTCTTTTAGTTATTATCTATCTAGATAGATAGATAGATAGATAGATAGATAGATGGATAGACAGACAGACAGACAGACAGACAGACAGACAGACAGACAGACGATAGATAGACAGACAGACAGACAGACAGACAGACAGACAGACAGACAGACAGACAGACAGACGATAGATAGATAGATAGATAGATAGATAGATAGATAGATAGATAGATAGATAGATAGACAGACAGACAGACAGACAGACAGACAGACAGACAGACAGACGATAGATAGACAGACAGACAGACAGACAGACAGACAGACAGACAGACGATAGATAGATAGATAGATAGACAGACAGACAGACAGACAGACAGACAGACAGACAGACAGACAGACAGACAGACAGACGATAGATAGATAGATAGATAGATAGATAGATAGATAGATAGATAGATAGATAGATAGATAGATAGATAGATAGATAGATAGATAGATATATAGATAGATAGACAAAGACAGACAGACAGACAGACATTAGATAGATAGATAGATAGATAGATAGATAGATAGATAGATAGATAGATAGATAGATAGATAGATAGATAGATAGATAGATAGATAGATAGATAGATAGATAGATAGATAGATAGATAGATAGATAGATAGATAGATAGATAGATAGATAGATAGATAGATAGATAGATAGATAGATAGATAGATAGATAGATCCATCCATCCATCCATCCATCCATCCATCCATCCATCCCAAGATCCCACGGGACCACGGGGAGAACATGCAAACTCCACACAGAAATGCCAACTGACCCAGCCGAGACTTGAACCAGAGACCTTCTTTGCTGTGAGGAGAACGTGCTACTCACTACGCCACTGTGGCGCCCCATATATATTATATATATATATATTATAATTATATTAGACTGGAATATATATGTACAAATACACTTCACTGAACATGTATCATACACACAGACATCATCGTTTAGGAAGGACTCTATATACTGTATAACTGCAGGTTAGCTATGTTTATATGCTGTCCACACTCTCCACAACAGCTTCATTCTTATGATTCTGACTGTAATATACTGATGTGCAACTTTTCTGAAGCTGCTTTGTATTGACAATTATTGTGAAAAGCACTGTACTATAGTATAGTAAAAACACTGAATTGAATGTCAACAGATCTATAAAGTGTGTGTGCGCATCCTCACATCCCGCTGCAGTGTGTGTGTCTGCTCTTGACCTCCAGACGCTGCAGAAGCAAGACTGAGCGGCGTTCTAGACTCCAGCTGTGAGTCTGTGGTTCTGGATGCAGGATCTGATGTTCTCCTGATCTCCGTCTCGCCCTCAGAACTGCTGGTGATGATGTGTGTCCTGCTTCTGCTGTCCTGGATCTGCTGTTCTTCATCCTCAGAGCTGCTGGTGATGATGTGTATCCTGGATCTGCTGTCCTGGATCTGCTGTTCTTTACCATCAGAGCTGCTGGTGATCATGTGTGTCCTGGATCTGCTGTCCTGGATCTGCTGTTCTTCATCCTCAGAGCTGCTGGGGATCATGTGTGTCCTGGATCTGCTGTTCTGGATCTGCTGTTCTTCATCCTCAGACTCCATCATGGCGCTCTGGATGGCTTGCAGTGTTCGAGGAGACGCTGGAGCTCCTGCTGACTGATGCTCTGGGCTGGATGATGAAGATGAAGGTTTGTTCTCGTCTTCTTCAGTCACGGGTCTCCATAATGGCTCAGGTTTTCCTTTATTCCTTCCTTCAGGCTCCCATGGAGAGCTGGACCACAGAGCTGGAGCCGCTGGAGTGACCTCAGCGCTGACCTTCTTCTGACCCCCTGAGAAAAACACAACGGAGGAATTCGAAACGTCAAAGATGCATCACATCAAAGGGGACAGTTCAGAACATCAAAAGATTCTGTGATCTGAGATAACTGCTGGACTTTTGGAGCTGATGTTCAAAAGTGCATCACATGACATCAAAGGTGAGCGTCTCAAAGATTCTGGCTGCGTCTGAAATCGGCTACAACTCGAGTAGGCACTACATCTGAATTTGACTTCCACTTTTATTGACTTTTTAGACGTTAAAGATGCTGTATGTGTCTGCGCCAATAGCCTAGTGCAGTGATGCCCAAACTAGGGCCCGCGGGCCACAGTCAGCCCATGGTAACCTTTGATTTAGCCCACCATCCCATCTGAGAAGAGAGTGAGAATGATGGGGATGATTTCAAGATTGTCAATTTAAATTTAATGTAAACCTTTATTTGTTCATTCATTCATTTTCTTGTCGGCTTAGTCCCTTTATTAATCCGGGGTCGCCACAGCGGAATGAACCACCAACTTATCCAGCATTCGTTTTACGCAGCGGATGCCCTTCCAGCTGCAACCCATCTCTGGGAAACATCCATACACACTCATTCACACTCATACACTATGGACAATTTAGCTTACCCAATTCACCTGTACCGCATGTCTTTGGACTGTGGGGGAAACCGGAGCACCCGGAGGAAACCCACGCAACCACGGGGAGAACATGAAAACTCCACACAGAAATGCCAACTGGCCCAGCCGGGGATCGAACCAGCGACCTTCTTGCTGTGAGGCAACGTGCTACTCACTACGCCACCGTGACGCCCCCCTTTATTTGTTTTATTGGTAAAATCTAAGTGAAATTAAATGTTAAATGTAAATTAATCACATTTTGTTTAAATACACGTACTGTCGTCCGACAACGCAGAGACTTCGGTTAGCAAATCATGTCGGAGGCAGATTCTGCTTGTCTGATGTGTAAAGCGTTGAACTTCACAGTGTTTTATAAATGTGATTATGTTTTTATTGCACTAAGTTATCGTTTAAAAAAATATACTGCAATAGTTATGTAAGATCCAGCCAGTTAGTCCAACGACAGTGTCTAATGGTGGATGAAGGTTCATTGCCCGTTCGGTCTTTCCAGAGCACAATGTTGATGAACTTAACTCGTATCTGACTCCAATTTTAGTATGAGGTGATTTAGGATATTAATATATGAATCTTTTGTTTTATCTGACTCTAATCATAAAACATTAGGAAGATTATATCAATATATAATTTCGATAAATGTTTCAACCTTGTGTCTTCACTCGTAATTATTACATGTGTTCATTCGGGTGCTCATGTTGCTCAGAGGAATCGCCCCGGCTGATGGCGTCCCTCATGGTCACACTCTTGTCAGTCTTGATTATTAAACAGAGGTAGGTGACTAATATTCCCGAGTATGTGTGTGTGTGTGTATTTGTGTAACCTTTGATGAGTATGTAGTGTGAGGAATCCTCAGACACCAGTCGGCGGATCTCTGTGTTCTGCTGGTGTGTGTTTTCTCCAGAGCTGCGCTGGTTCATCTCCTGCTCCACACACTCCAGCCGCTGGTTCAGTCTGTTCCTCTGCAGGAGACCAGCCAGCTGGTACTGGGAGAACTCACCCGACCGCTGAAACACACACACACACACACACACACACACACGCATGCACATACACATGCACACACTTATAAACACACACTCTCACAGACAAATTCACACTCATACACACACACACACACGCGCACTTATAAACACACACTCTCACAGACAAATTCACTCATACACACATATAAACACACACACACACACACACACACACACACATGCACGCACACTTATAAACACACACTCTCACAGACAAATTCACACTCATACACACACACACACACGCGCACTTATAAACACACACTCTCACAGACAAATTCACTCATACACACATATAAACACACACACACACACACACACACACACACGCACGCACACTTATAAACACACACTCTCACAGACAAATTCACACTCATACACACATATAAACACACACACACACACACACACGCACACTTATAAACACACACTCTCACAGACAAATTCACACTCACACACACACACACACACACACACACACACTTATAAACACACGCTCTCACAGACAAATTCACACTCATACACACATATAAACACACACACACACACACACACACACACACACACACCTCTGGAGGTTTGTGTAAGAGTGTGCGGCGTCTCTTGCTGAACTCCTTCATCTCTTTCAGGATTTCGTGTTTAATCTCGGGCGGCATGAGGGAGAACTGCTCTGAGTTTATATCCACAGCATCAGGATTATCACACAGCTCCTCCTGAACAACACAAACACAACACACACTACACTACACATGCTCATATCATCAACAGGAGGACAATATATACACTCCAATGATGAGCTGACCTGGAATCTGCTGTAGTTCTGCAGAGCCTCGTCTCCATCTTTCTCCTCCTCTGAGCTGAGTAAAGACACACAGATGAATGATGAACACACACTCGTCTGCATGAGGATGATGATGATGATAGTGTGTGTGTGTTTTCTCACCTGCTCTCCTGTCTGTCGTCTTCAGCAGGAAGAGCAGGTAGAACATAAATATCATCGTGTTCATCTCTCCGCACTGACGACAAGCTGAGCGCTGACTCCTTGCTGCAGAAACACACACACACACACACACGCACACACACACTGGATCTCAAATCCCCCCATACACTCATTCACCATTCCCTGCAGAAATATTCATTTGAAGAGTTTCGTTGCCAAACGCGATAAACGCCATTTTTTGACATTTGGATTTTATGATTGTAAATCACTGTTCAGATGTTCCTTCTCTATGTGTGAACTGCTGCCATTAACACAATTTAAGAATGAACATTTTAGGCGACTACAAAATGTATTTTTTCACAAAACGCGATATCCACCAGACCAGTTTCTTTACAAAGTGCGATATAACAGTTATTGAACTGTTATATATAGAACAGCTACAGTATATGCGTGAGCTCAGCATCCCCTGGAGGAGAGTCACCACCGGCGAAGTGCTCTGAGTTTGCTCATTGATTTAACGATAATATCAAAACAAAAAAACATGTTTTTAAAAAGAGGATTCACTAGGCGAACTAAACACGTTTGCCATTTAATTGTTTATACTGTAGGCGAGCTGTCAGTCACAGGCTACGTCCGTCTGTCAGTCAGAGAATCAAAGCTTCAGAGTCCAGCTAACCTCATGGATTCTGATGACGGATTGGAGCCGGTCATTCCAGCTGCATAATAATAATAATAATAATAATAATAATAATAATAATAATAATAATAACATTATTGTTATTACAGTGAAGTAAGTCATTAAATATGACGGGACGAGGCGAGCTTGTGTCCGTGGACTCGGTGAAACAGAAACTGCGCCATCGCGGCTCCGCCGGCTCTGATCATACAGGTTTGGTTTTCAGCAGCGGTGTTCAGGAGCCTCCACTCTTTCTGTAACGAGCTACAAGTCGTTTATTTAACTAACTTAATCTTACTTCTCTATATTATAACTAATCACAGTTAGTCTGAAGCTGTTTAAGGATGGTTGAAACGATAAACATCCTGCAGTTAGTTTGCTCTGCAGCTCAGCCGGTATGTTGTTATCCGACCTTTTCATTCAGGGACTGGCCTGGATTACTGGCACACGCCATAGTCACATTATGTCTATTATGGCATTATGTGTTTGAATATTATGAATATTTACCATCTATTGATAAATTATTGTTAATTTTCCCACTGATGATCCTAAAGATTTCTTCAAATGCCGCAGTGAAGCTGCTTAATGCCATTGGTGCCTCAGCAAAAAAAAAAAGGAAAAGAAGTTGTTATATTGTGTACGTTCTGGCCAAAGCTAACTAACTAACTCAGAATCTTATTATTAATAATCAATCTTTGTATATTATGTTCAATATAGTTTTTATTAATTTTAATCAGTTTAAGATGTTTGACAATGTTAAGATAAATATGCTGCATTTTGGCATGCTTTCTGACTTATTTATGAACTATTTATGGACATAGAATTAAATAAAAAATGTCCTGGATGTGAAGAATATGTGTCCCTGGCCTTCACTGAGCTCCAGTAATAGTTTAATGTACAGAAATTGTGAATAAACTTGACTGTTGATGTCTTCAATAATAATGTCAAATAACCAACATTTCTCAAAATGGATATATCTCGTTTTGCAACGAAACTCTTCATATCTACAGCACCTTTCAAGAGCAAAGGTCTCTAAGTGCATTCCATGAACATGTATTTCTGTAGAAATCAACACCATGAGCAGATGTGAAGAGCGTGATCTCTCACCTGTTCTCCCCGAGAGCCGCTCTGATGGCCTGCCTCTTCAGAAACGTCTGCAGGAGCTTCTCACTGGTCTGTCTGGACTCTCGGTTCGTCTCCTCTCTCCGCTGTCTGCGCACGGCCTGATGAGGTGAATGAGAATAAAGAGGTCATCGAGTGAGAAACCCCAGTTCTCTTCAGTTTATGTGTAGGAGCTCATAGTGCTGTAAAAACATCCTGCAGGTTTCAGAACTCAACACTGTGTGGTTCCTCTAAACTCAGCTTATATTGGAGTAGACCACAGCTTCTGGAATGATGTAATGATGTTGATAAGCCCCGCCTCCACTGAAGATCCACGCCCACTTTTACTAATAAGCAACTGCTTATATGCAAAACCGTTAGCCAATCAGAACAGAGAATGTTTACTTCTGAGTCTAAGTTTCTGTTGATGGATGTTTCTCCGTCTAGTGGACTTCAGTGTTTAAATGATCCCTCAGTAGTACGCCATTATTCTGACTCTGTCCTAATTATAAGGAAAATCTCAAAATCATTAGGAAAAAACATCTAATCTGTGCAATAAAATAACAATTATGAAAATTGTTTCAGGGCCTCACGGTGGCTCAGTGGTTAGCACTGTGGCCTCACAGCAGGAAGGTCGTTGGTTCGAGTCTCGGCTGGGTCAGTTGGTGTTTCTGTATGGAGTCTGCATGTTCTCCCCGTGTTGGTGTGGGTTTCCTCCGGGTGCTCCGGTTTCCCCCACAGTCCAAACACATGCGGTATAGGGGAACTGATGAACCAAACTGGCTGTAGTGTAAGAGTGTGTGTGTGTGCGCTCGTTTTTGTGACATGTCAGGACACAAATCTGTATAATGACACAGGTATGATACAGGTATTACTAAAAGGAGGTGTAATATGAGGCCATTGGTGACGTCCTCATTTCTCCAAAAGCTTCAAAACCCCCTAGAATGAGTTTAATCAGAGAGTAAAGCTGCACACGTCTCCTGTGATGGTTGGGTTTAGGGGTGGGATGAGGGCAATACGATATACAGTTTGAACAGTATAAAATGAATGGAAACCTATGTAATGTACTCACTTTTCACAAAAACAAATATGTGTAAGTGTGTGAGAGAGTGTTAATGGGTGTTTCCCAGTGATGGGTTGCAGCTGGAAGGGCATCCGCTGCGTAAAACATATGCTGGAATATTTGTCGGTTCATTCCCCTGTGGAGACCTCTGATAAATAAGGGACTAAGCTGAAGGCAAACGAATGACTGTCGACATCATGAACTTCAGTGGTGCTCAGTGGTTTTCATAGGTCATAAAAGACACTCAAAGGTTTAAATATTTTCCATCAGTTCTGATTTCAATCTTTTAGTTTTGACTGAATTGTAAATTTTTGACTGACTTTTAATTTCATAATTGTGTTTTTTTTAGTTACAATTATGATTTGGCATGCCATACATTTTGCTTTTCATGTAAAAAACATATGGCACAGCAGGTTATAATATGTACTACATTAAAAGTAAATGTTTCGTATAAAAATATATTAATTATGATTTTTTTAATCTTATGATTGTATTTCTATCACACAGAATATATGTATTTTGTCATAATTCATTCATTCATTTTTATTTCAGCTTAGTCCCTTTATTAATCTGGGGTCGCCACAGTAGAATGAACCGTTAACTTATCCAGCATCACTGGGAAACATCCATACACACTCATTCACACTCATACACTACGGTTAATTTAGTTGATCAGTTCCCCTATACCACATGTGTTTGGACTGTGGGGGAAACTGGAGCACCCGGAGGAAACCCACACCAACACGGGGAGAACATGCAGACTCCACACAGAAACACCAACTGACCCAGCCAAGACTCGAACCAGAGACCTTCCTGCTGTGAGGCGAATGTGCTACCCACTGTGCCACCATGTAGCCTATTTTGTCATAATTTTGACTTTAATTCATAATCATGACAAAGTCTGAATAATTTTGTGTTTAATCTTTTGCTTCATTTTATTTTACTTATATGTTTGTATTTGTCATTACTGTGAAACTTTATTTTGGCCAAATCTTGAGATCTTGTATCTAAATTGGACTATGCAGGTAAAATAAATGATAAATAAACAAACAAACAAACAAACAAACAAACAAACAAATAAATAAATAAATAAATAAATAAATAAATAAATAAATCAATCAATCAATCAATCAATCAATCAATCAATCAATAAATCAATCAATCTCCACTGGACTGAGCACCACAGAAGTCTACTATATAGAGCAGGGGTCTCCAATCTCGGTCCTGGAGGGCCGGTGTCCCTTTAGGCTTTAGCTCCAGCTTGCCCTTAACACACCTGCCTGGATGTTTCAAGTACACCTAGTGAAAGCTTGATTAGCTTGTTCAGGTGTGTTTGATTAGGGTGGGTGCTAAAATTTGCAGGACACCGGACCTCCACGAACAAGTTTGGTGACCGCTGAAATAGAGGAAATGTACTCTATATATTTTCCTCAAAAACCTTCATTTCTTCATGACTCAGACAGACAGATGACATGATTGAGGGTGAATGTTGATGTGTTTCTCACCAGCGTCTGCTTCTTGAGCAGTGGCGCGTCTCCATCGTACACAAACACAGGTCTGATTCGGAAGAACAGCAGTTTACAGAGGCGGTGGAAGAGCGTGAGCAGGTGAGCGTTCTGCACTGCGTTTCCGTCTCGATCCCGAACACCTTTAACTGCCTGGTTCAGCCAGATGCTGATGTCTGTCGGTCAGTCATGAAGGAAACGCTCAGATGTCAACTGATGATGAGGTATTTACAACTGAATATTGAGTAGGGGGCGGGGTTTATTTTTGAGCTCCGCCTCACTTTCACTCAAAGTTAACTAATGGTTGGAGGGGCGTGGCTAAAAATGTGTAATGTGTATTTGAAAATAATAACTTTTTTTACAACTGAAGATGAATATTGAGTAGGGGCGGGGTTTATTTTTAACTCCGCCTCTCTTTCACTCACAGCAAACTAATGGTTGGAGGGCGTGGCTGAAAATGTTTAATGTGGATTTAAATTAATAACTATTTTTACAACTGAAGATGAATATTAAGTAGGGGGCGGGGTTTATTTCTGAGCTCCACCTTTCATCTTTTACTCACAGCAAACTAATGGTTAAAACGGGCGTGGCTAAAAATGTTTAATGGGGATTTGAAATTAATAATTTTTACAACTTAAACTGAATATTAAGTAGGGGGCGGGGTTTATTTTTGAGCTCCACCTCTCACTCGCAGCAAACTAATGGTTGGAGGGGCGTGGCTAAAAATGTTTGATGTGGATTTGAAATTAATAATTAATTTTACAACTGAAATTGAATATTGAGCAGGGGGCGTTTTTTTTTTAGAGCTCCACCTCTCATCTTTTACTCGCAGCAAACTAATGATTGGAGGGGCGTGGCTAAAAATGTTTAATGTGGATTTGAAATTAACAATTTTTACAACTGAAATTTAATATTGGGTAGGGGGTGGGATTTATTTGAGCTCCACCTCTCATCTTTTACTCAAAGCAAACTTGGAGGGGCGTGGCTAGACATATTTCACCCAATCAGAATCATCAGAGAAGGACTGCTGTTCCAGAGCAGAAGCAGATGGAAATGTTGTAAATGTTGATTTTATGTGGATTTTAATTTAATAAAATCTACAATTCACATATAAAATAAAATCGAATTAAATAAATAGTATAGAGATTATATTAAACTAGCACTGTTAATGTCCGTGTAAACCAGACTTTCATTTTTAGTACGATGATGTATTTCCAACTGAATTTGAATATTAAATAAGGGGCGGGGTTTATTTTAGAGCTCCACCTCTCACTCACAGCAAACTAATGGTTTATAATGGTTGGAGGGGTGTGGCTAAGTATATTTCACCCAATCAGAATTATCAGACAAGGACTACTGTTCCAAAATGTAAATTAAAAAAATGTTGATTAAAGATTAACAAAACAAACAGTGGTCAGTGGTTTAATTTACATTTATTAATTGTTCACCTTAAGACTTATAATGTGCACTAGCAAAATAAACATCATTAAAAAGACATTTTAAAAAGGCATTTAATAAAGTGAATGATAATAACAACCTAGATGAAAGCTAAATTAAAACAGTATAGAGTTTATATTAACATAGTACACTCGAATTTAACTTCAGTATGATGATGTATTTCTAACTGAAGATGAATATTGAGTAGGGGGAGGGGTTTGTTTTAAGCTACGCCTCTCATCTTTCACTCACAGCAAATTAATGGTTAGAGGGGCGTGGCTAAGCATATTTCACCCAATCAAAGTCATCAGAGAAGGACCGCTGTTCCAGAGCAGAAGCAGATGGACAGTTTTTGATTAAAGATTAACAAAATAATCCACATTTATTGTTTATTTTGCCAGCACATATTGTTAGGTTTACAATTAATCTATGCAAGTAATTTTCTGTGGATTAACTTGCATGGATTAATTGTACCCCTAACAATCACCGCTGGCAAAATAAACAGTACATTATGATTTCAAGCATGATTTCATACAAATATATTGGTCATGATGTGAAGGATACCGACGGCTAAGATCTTCCCCTCCAATGTTTCTGGATTGATGGGTTTTCCAGTGCTTTCCAGGAGCTTCCAGAGTCCATGAACTCCCATCTCTGCTGCTCATACACACACACACACACACACTTGAGCACAACAGACCTGCTTCTGCACACAACCTTCTACACACTGTGGTCAGTTGTGATTGTGAAGGTTCAAAATGAAAAATAATTAAATAAATATGCCAAAATTATTGAAAAAAAATACAATTATGAGAAGCTAAAAATTTGATTGAACTGATTTGATTTTCTATACCAGTGGTTCTCAAACTGTGGTACGTGTACCACTAGTGGTACGCAGGCTTCCTTCTAGTGGTATGCAGAGGAATTGCTGAATAATTAGTAATAATAAATCGAACTCTTTAACTCTTTCATTAAAAATGAACACACTTTCAACCCTTTGACGCGTACAATAACACCGATGTGATCAGTAAATTGATTTTAATAGGCTAAACCTTTTATTTTATTTAAAATGTTTTGTGTATTCCAATGTATTCTATCATTTGAAGCAAATTTTCTCCCTCTTTGTAACGTTTGTTGGGGGCGTGTCTCGCGTTTTTATATCCCAATGTTGGCAGGTATAGTTTAAACACTTGCTTTTCTGACACACAAAGCCTACTCTAATACGCAGTAAGCAGATCTAATTTCTAATTTAAGTATGTAAATATAATTCATATATTTAAAATACAAGTTATTGTTAAGATTTTAAAGACAAACAAATAAGTCATAAATACATGCAATATACATTTCAAAAAGAGTTTATATATGAATATGATGACATATAGCCTATATTTATGAGGTCCAAGGAACTTGATGAACAGGCTACTTCATAATAATACTTTTTAGTTTTCTTTTTACTTATTAAGAGCAGTGCCATTTTCATTAACTTTAAAAGCACATTTTAATTTAAACAATGGCGTTTTATTTATTTTTTACCTTTACGCACAGTCCAGTGTTAATGTTCAAACTATTCAAAATGTGTAAAGTGGCTGACAATAATAAATATTCATAATAATAAGAATTAATCTGCCTCGTTTTTGAACTGTGCAGTGCTTAATTAGGCCTACTACGCTACTGTACTTCAATACCGGTCATTATAGCGGTACTTGGAGAGACAATTGTTTTCTGAGGTGGTACTTGGTGAAAAAAGTTTGAGAACCACTGATCTATACCATAATATTAACATTTATGACTAAATCATTGTACAAGCTAAAAAGTTAGATTTATGACAGGTAAAATTCATAATTACTAGAAAAGAAAGACTAAACTCAGAATTTAAAAACATACAAAGTAAGATATATAATAATAATAAGTCATATTTTTGTAATAATTTAAAATAATTCTGACTTTTCATCTAATATATTTGACATTCTATGGCATACTAATAAAATATTACGAGTTTTAAAGTAAAAATAACCACATTATCAAGCACATAATTGAAAATCTGTGATAATATATACAAATATTTGGACACAAAATTGATATTATGAAAATTAAAAGCCAAAACAAGACTAAATTGTGAGCTAAATTTGTAGTTATGACTGAAAAAGCCTGAACATTTTGTTCTACTTTTTATTACGAGCTAGTATGCTGTTAGATGAACTTTTTATCTCAAAAATATGTAAGAAAATATTGATTCTTAGCTCTTTACTTATACATAACTTAGACTAAATATTATGACTATGATTAGTTTAGAATTCGGACCTTTAGTATCATAATTATATTTACTTCATCAGGTAACTGTGTGATGGTCATAAGCTAGTTATAAGCGATTATAATAGTCTCTCAAGCCCTCCAGCGTTACTAATACACAGTACCAAACACCACATCAACATACCGATAATAGATATACCGGCTGTGTTAAACATTAATCACTGCACTATAATATTTATGCGTATTTCTGCGTTTTAATTAGATCATTACAGCGTTAATTATAGAGTTTTAAATGCTGATATTGTATAATAATGTCTCACAGACCTTCTCACAACAGCCAAAACATAACAACCGCTCCGTTTCCCCCGGAAACACGCGCTAGACACAATGGTTCCACCTACATATGTTCCGTCACAATCTTCCGGTTTCGAGATGCCTGTGTGAACTCGACACTCTGAGGTACGTGGCAGAATTAATGACTAAAACATTGATATTTATTATTCAGTGAGTTTAGTATATCTGACTGAATTTATTATATTAACCCCTTTACGCATTGTCATTAGTTTTACCTTCTGAAAATGACTTATTTTGGTCATATTGTGTGGTGTTTACGCAGATTAGCCGCTAGCTAGATAAACAAACAAACAGCGATAAAGAGCACAAAGGTCGAGTATTTCTCCAGCAGCAGCACGTGTTTGTGTTTTGAAGACACAGTTTGAGGATTTCTGACTGTTTAATTATGTTATAGTTTATTTAGATTAATAAACAGATCTTCTGTGGTGGTTTTGATTGATGTACTTCATCATCTCATCGGTTAACTGGCGGATTATCGAGTCATAACAGTAAACCAGCAGCTTTGCTTAATTCATCCTGATTGATTCATGTTTATCTGCTGGTTGGGTACAGTCTTAGTCTGATTTACAGCACACAGAAGTGGTGGAACATTAGTGTACGCTTAAATGGTCAAGCCTAGAATTTAATAAATGTTATTTTCATGTATATGTATATTGTAACTGCATGCCTGTGGTGGTTTGTGTTCATTTCTAAGCTTTGTGATTTGTTTTATACAATGTTTAACATCATATTTGTAATGCAGAGATAACGAGGTTTCAGGGGATGCTCAGAATATAATTGAGGTAAAGATAGTTTTATATTCAGAATTTCTCCTTAATAATATAAATTTAGAAAAGTGTTCTTTACAGTTTGTGAACACTGAAATCATGTTATCAGCCAGTTTTCAGACACAGTATTCAAAGTAGCTTGGTAAATAAATAATATAGGGAGCATGTCACAAGTTGTTACTGAATAAATGTGTGAATATTAAACCAACTTTACCTCGATCAGAATATATAGAGAGGGAGAGAGACGAAAGGAGTTGAGAAAAGCAATGCTCATTAATAGTCATTTATATACCTTTACTCAATGATCTGCACTCCAAAACTTTGTGAGATTATTGTTGAATGTCTGTTTTGTGACATTAGCTGCAAAAATATCTATATTTTTGTTTTTCCACATTATTAGCCTGTGTCTTCAAGTAGAATGGTGCAACTTCTGACTCATTTCGCCATATTGGGACACACGCACACACACATATATATGCATAAAAAGTTTTTTTATTATTGTTTAGTCATAACCTCAAATTAAAGAAAAAACATCTCTTTCTCTTTCAAATGAAATTTGTCTAAAATATTTTTGCATATTATTTGTGAAAAATTACATTTTAAATCAATATAATAGCATTGGATAATAGCTCCTATAATATACCGGCATCATCTACACTGACACATAATGAAATACAAAGATATCTTTTGAATAAAATGCAAAAATTGTTCATAAAATTTAATGTTTGATTGCACAAATCTCATAGACATTTTAATAACATTATTCTAACATTATAGGTCATCATATATATTTATTTATATATATATAGCTGTTTATTAAATTTGCTGCCATAAATGTTTCATAATAACATTTGAGTTAAAATGGTAATTTATGATTTGAACTTTTAATTGATTTTCTTATTTGATATAAATAAATAAATAAACAATGATATATAATTAGCGTAAATAAACCAACTCCCCCAAAAAAAGAGCGTGGGGGAAAAATAGTCATTTATAAAAATGGTTCCTTTTTTTTCATGTAGATATTTGAACAATATTTTGAATATAAATAGTTGATTTTCTTTGTTTAATATTTTTATGTAATAAAGCAGTGTTTGTTTGTGGTCTGACTGTGCAGGTGTCATATGGGCTGTTGCATTAAAGCATTGAATAAAAGATGGTGGAAATCTTTGTTGTGTTTTCAGAGGTGTCCAGCAGTGTTGTGTTCTGGAAGGAGTGTGTGCAGTGATGATGTCTGCTGAACTGATCATTAAAGGTGAGCTGATCTGAACATCATTTTAACATCAGTTGAGCTTCACATTACAGATGAAACAATATAAACATTTCATATTATGATTATACAGTAGTGACCAAAATTATAATGCTTATCCATATTACAGTTTTGTTAAAACAGCCAACAAATAAAACAACAGATAACAAATAATATTTGCAGCTTTTTTGCATTTTTTTTGTAACAGAAGATATTCAGGGGTTCCTGCAATTTAGAGTTATTCACTTATGTTTGCATTATTTTATATATTTATGTGTTTTTAATCCATACGTTTGATTTTATTATTCAAGGTATTGTTTGCTATTGTTTTTTTTACCATGTTTACCTTGGTTTTTTACCACATTTACCTTGTTGTAAATGGCATAAAGCTGTGCATACCTCTGTGCATATGTGTGTGTGTATGTATTAATGTGTGCTTGTGTGTGTTTCAGATGTGTCAGCGGTGGCCGTGCGGGGCCCTGGCGATGGCATGGAGACAGATAAACCCCTGCCGGCCCCTGAGCAACTAACGGAGGCCCCGCTCCAGAAGATCTGCTCTCCCAAACACAGCCCGAGAGCTGCCGCCGGGTCTCCAGGAGTGCTGCACCTGGGCAAGGTGAGCCGGGATGTCTGTATGGAGCTGGAGGCAGTGAGGATCGTGGTTCCCCGCGCCGCCATCAGCCGCAGCGGACGCTCAGGGGCCCACACTGATGGCAGGGGGTCTCCTCAACACGGGGACGAGCCTCCACCTGCTCCACCCTCACCTCCACCTCCAGCAGAGCCGCTGCAGGAGTACAGGAACACCCTGGAGAAGCTGCAGAGCTCAGAAAGACGTCTGCTGCAGGATAAAGAAGGCCTGTCCAACCAGCTCAGAGTCCAGACGGAGGTCAGACACACACTCTATTGCCAATTATTTTGCTTGTAATCTAATTCTGAGCCTGGGCAGGCTTTACATAATAAAAATAAATACAAATCTACAAATAAAACTGATGCTGTGCACATCAGTCTTAACCATATATAAAAATAAAAAAAACTGTGAGGAGACTCATGATTTTATAGTTTACAAAGTTGAAATGCAAAGAAATAAACAGTAATTTAATGTTTTGCTACATTTTTTTATTCGTAATTACATATACACATAACCACAATTATATCATTATAAAGATAATGGTGTTTGGCCTATAGACACATTATAAATGAGGAGTACTTCTCTCCTCCTCAATCCCCGGGTCTGAATGCAGAAACAGTGGACAGCAGTGTAGTCTCTTGCCCTGTCTATTCCAACCATTAGTGCTGCTGGAGGATTTTGAACATGTGCGAACACCGCAGCACGGATATAGGTGATGTGTCTGCCATTCTCTAAATCTCGTACAGCTCTCCCGACAAAAATGCTTGCTGCAAACCAACTGCTTTGCTGTATCAGGTCTGACAGCATCGCCGGGAAAAACATGCGACAAACCCTGTGGATCATGGAAACAAACACACGACCTGTGCCGTGCATGGATCACAGCTTGGCAGGTCTGCCTTGCCTTCGGAAAGCATGTGGTCACATGAATAATTAAGCAGCAGGGTCTTCTCATAGGACAAGAAAACGCCACTATGAATAATAATGAGAAAGCGACACGTCATCACTCCACAAGCAGATTAGCGCTACGTCACCGATTTTGGTCCGCCCCAAACATTTTTTTAAATCCAGAAGATGAAATTAGTTGACAAATGATCCAGTTTCCCCTCAATAAAGCTGACAGGAGCTAACGCCGTCTTACTGATGCTCATCACACACATCTGTTAACATCTCTAAAAAAGTACCCCAAGGGTTTCTTGAACCTTTAATGATGTGTTTTGGAGATATGAAGTACTTTTGTACCTACTTTACCACAAAAATCCTCAACTACATCTTTCCCCTGCGTGTGAAATTTATCATTTTGATGAAAAAGTCATTTCAATGAGTATCTAAATGTAGTTAAAGTTGTCTCTGGAGGTTGATCTAGGTGTTAGGTGTAGATTTCTGCATCTGCTGGTTGGTGATGAACATAAAAGGATTACTATAATATAATGTGTGTATTTATATAGCAAATTTACTGTGTATGACCATACACCCAAAATGCTTCACAATCATGAGGGGGTCTCTTCACACCACCACCACCAGTGTGCAGCTCCACTTGGATGATGGGACAGCAGCCACAGGACAACAGTGTCAGTGTGCTCACCACACACCAGCTATAGATGGAGAGGAGAGACAGTAGCTACGTTTCCATCAATCATTTTTTATGTGCATATGCAAAATGCACATAAAAATAGGTGGATGGAAACGGCATGATGCACATAAATTTAAAAAATGCGCATAACTGAGTGGGATACACTTTTTATTCGATAAGAAAAGATGGCCATAAACTACAATGGAAACATTTACTGAACAAATTCCAGTATGCGCATTAAAAAAGGTCATGCGATTTTGTTATAAGAGATCATGTGATGATAAAAATGTGTGCGAATGGACAAACCAGCAGGCTGAGCATATCGTAAAACATCTGAAACGTTGTTTTGGTCATTGTAAAACACCTTAACCGTTTCAGTATTAGTATTATATTATTAATGACCTCCAGAATCAAGAGCGTCTGTGCTCCGCGTCTCAAACCTTCAAACATTGTCATTTATTAAATGAAGAAAAGTTTCACGCAGCTTCTCCAACCGTAGCAAATTATGATTTTACTATTGATATTTGGCGCCACTTAATCAGGAAGTGACGATTTTGTTTGCTTTAACTCGTTGGATGGAAACGCTGCTTTATTTGCACGTCTTTTATGCGATAATTCAGTTTTGCGCATAAAGTTAATTCGCATTTTTGGATGGAAACATAGCTAGTGATAGAGCCAGTTCAATGGGTGGGGATGATTGGGAGGCCATGATGGTTAAGGACACTGGGGTTACACTTCTACCCTTTATCACAAGTGCCATGAGATTTTAAATGACCACAGAGAGTCAGGAGCTCACTGACAGTGTAGTTCTTCACTATACTGGGGCATTAGGACTCACACAGAACGCAGGTTGAGCGCCCCCTGCTGGCCTCACTAACACCACTTCCAACAGCAACCTAGTGTTCCCATGTGGTCTCCCATCCAGGTACTGACCAAGCTCAACCCTGCTCAGCTTCAGTGGGTAACCGCTCTTGGGCTGCAGGATGATATGGCTGTGACTATTACTGTGTGTGTGAGCATTAGGTCTCACCCCTTTATATCTTTGTTCTGTATCTGTGACTGATTTTATTTGCCAAATTCTATACAGATGATCTCTGTGACAGTCATGCCTGTGTGTGCTTGCTTTTGTGTGTCTGTGCATAAGTCTGATTCGCATTTTTTGGATAATACAGAGCTATTGAAATCCTGTGAATACTCACTAACACATTGAGCAGAAATACAGTTAAAATAGTAGCATGTCTATATATTAATAGCATTTTAAACATTGTATGCTTTCTGTGTGAATAATTGAGTGTATCTTATTCTTGTGATGTAAAGCTTCATATTTCAGCAGCATCACTCCAGTCTTTAGTCTCACATGATTCAGTGTAAAATCAGCATTATTCTAGTGTGATTGGGATATTGTGGGCTCTATTATTATATTTAGTGTTTTTTTGAGGGGTAAAATGTGTGTGTTTGTGTGTCTCAGGTGAACCGCGAGCTAAAGAAGCTGCTGGTGGCGTCGGTCGGTGATGATCTGCAGTATCACTTTGAGCGTCTGGCGAGAGAGAAAAACCACCTGATCCTGGAAAACGAGACTCTGTGCAGAAACCTCTCACACACGGCGGAGCAGCTGGAGCGCATGAGCATTCAGTGTGACGTCTGGAGGAGCAAGTTCCTCGCCAGCCGGTGAGACCTGCTGAGCTGTTAAAGATGCATTAAACAACAGAGATGGCGAGATGAAGCGTTGAAGATTCTCAGCCAAGTGTTTACCAAAAGGGTTCATTTCTTAAAGGGCCACGAAATCCCCGTCTCAGCAGGGTGTGTTCATGACACTAGTTTGAAAAAGCTCAGGAAAGTGGGCGTGTCCAGCTCTGTTTAGGTGGGAGTGTTGGGGGAGGGAAAGAGGGAAGGTTTTGCATAAAAATGGGAGTTTTCATTTGTGCACGCACTGAAAACAAACACGGACGTAGGGGAGAAAGACAGTGACTGTGTTTACACGGACATCAGTCATCCAATTGCTTAACAAATTATTAAGCTGTCGTCTTTAACTGCAGTTTGGCACTTTCACTTTCATTCAGGAGCGTAGTCTTAATGGAGCGTTTAATACCGCACGCTGTATGTTAGAAATAAAAAAACCTCCGCATTTCCCTGTAACTCGGATGCTCTCGGTAGGTATCGTCAGAAAGCCGTGTGTGTATAGACTATCCTGACACAAAATGCGGTAAAAATCCTCCACGAGGGTGATGGTTTGACTGTGGTGTTTCCACTAGGAGAGCAGCATTTACAGCGGATCTGTCAGTCTATAATACTGTAGTGATGTTAACCTGCTGTAAACTCAGTAACAGCTCTAATCACTCTGACTGAGGTCTGTCTGTAAACACTGAGAGAGTCCTGCTGACCATACCAACTAACTTCACCATCTGAATAAACACACAAACACCACTGATCGCTCACTGTTCACATCTGTAGAGCAGGACCATCAACATGAGCTGGAGCCGCATCTGTTTTAAAAGGAGACGAGCGGCAGATCCCGATTCACCATTTCCAGATGCGGAAAGCTCTCAGGAAACACGTTCCTTACAGACGCATTTCTGTCGCGTGCACTGTAGTCCACACGTGAGTCCAGCTGCGCTCTCATAGCGGGACATGAAGACTAAACCTTCACTGCAGCACATAAACACAACACTAGCGACCTGTGTCTCCAAACTATTCTTCTTCTTCCACTTGTTTTAGCAGCACAGCGTGGCGTCTCTCTGCCGTCTGAACACTGTAGCAGGTAAAACAGTCTTGAAGCTATCCTGCATATTAATGAAGTTGATACACAATAGAGCGCGCTGATTGGTTTGAACCAAGTCTTTCTCATGAATTAAAGCCGCACGCTCAGAGACGTCACGATGCACTCGCCGGTACAGACGTCCACTCTCCACGCTGGAATACACACGAGGATCTCATCGGCGTGACGCAGCTTCAAACATTAGTTTCAAACCAGAAGAACGAATTTGCTTGAAATAACGCAAAAACAACCAATTTTCACTGTTTAGTGAGATATAATAGTGTCCTCATAGTGTTTACAGCAGCGCGGGACACATATATGACTGTCAGCAGCTCAACACATGTGCTCTGGTGTTTCAGGACCCTTTAAGGCAAGGATGTCCAATCTCTGTCCTGGAGGGTCGGTGTTCTGGAGAGTTTAGCTCCAACTAGATATACTACTAACTATCTGGCAGGTGTGTTGAAGCAAGTTGGAGGTAAACTCAGCAGGACACTGGCCCTCCAGGACCGAGTTTGGACACCCCTGCTTTAAGGCTTCACTTGTTTAGTAAACCAGCTGCTGGCCCACGAGTGTAAAACAAGGTGATGCGTTACAGATGAGCTGGTGTGATGCACTGTATTTTACACCAGTTGCCATAAATACAGAAGTTAAGTTTGTCTATGACATCCACTTGTGATCACAAATGAATGTAGGGAATCATTTCGTCCTTTGAGAACCAGTTGGAAGATAGGTGTTGCTAACCAAAGGATAAAAGATTGCTGAATGAATGCAGGCAAGGCAGACTCGAGACACGCTATTATAAAGATGTTCATGTATGTGTGTGTGTGTGTGTGTGTCTGTGTGTGTTTGCAGTGTGATGGCGGAGGAACTGACCAATGCCAGAGCGGCTCTACAGCGGCAGACACGAGACGCTCAGTGCGCCATTCAGGACCTGCTGAGGGAAAGAGAAGAGTTTTCCAGAGACATGACGCACACACACAGGTGAACACAAACTGCCTTTAAAGGGGAACTATTGGTATGAGGCGCCAGAGTGGACAAAAGTCAAGCGACCGCAGAGAGACCGAATGTACGCGCGAGAGAGACCGAATGTACGCGCGAGAGAGACCGAGAGACTATTAAAGTTACTGTTATTAATTACTATTACTAGTTCTACTATGTTTACTAATTTGTTTCCATGGGTTCTATTTGATGTAAAGATGACACATTTTGGTAATACAATTATAACGTGTGTGAAGTTACAAGTTGCACTTTATTTATAATTTGTGTGATCATGTAAATAAAAAAAAAGTGTAATATCTTGAAAATGCATTTATACTTAAACATTAAACTTTGAGCAGATAATGTTGAACACCATTAAATAAGGCCACTATTATATTTTAATATGTAACAATTTATTAGGCCTGTAATAAGTTTGTTGTTACAGACCTAATAAATTATTACATATTAAAATATAACAGTGGCCTTATTTAATAGTGTTCAACATTATCTGCTATCTAGTTATCTAGTTTAATTTTTAAGTATAAATGCATTTTCAAGATATTACAGTTTTTATTTTTTATTTACATGATCACTTTTAGTATTTTTAGGACACACCCGAGTAATAATTAGCATTTTAAAGTCAGCAAAACAGCTCAAATTATAAATAAAGTGCAACTTGTAACTTCACAAACGTTACAATTGTATTACCAAAATGTGTCATCTTTACATCAAATAGAACCCATGGAAAGAAATTAGTATACATAGTAGAACTAGTAATAGTAATTAATAACAGTAACTTTAATAGTCTCTCGGTCTCTCTCACGCGCCCATACTCTGCCTCTCTTCCGCGCTAGCACTCGGCCTGTCTCATGCGCACATTCGGTTTCTCTCGTGCGCACATTCGGTCTTGCATGCATATTCGCTCTCTCACGCGTACATTCGGTTTCTCTCGCACGTACTCGGTCTCTCTGCGGTCGCTTGACTTTTGTCCACTCTGGCGCCTCATACATTAGCAGTGTGTGAATATCTCCAGTCTCTAATAGCCATTAGAGTGTTTGAGCAGCAGTCACCAAAACGGCATTGCTGCTCACACACAAATATGTGCCAATTTGTCAAGCTATAATGAATGATCTGTGAGATATTTAGAGCTGAAACTTCACTAACTGGAGACTTTTGTTTTTTGCGTATGTATTGTGTATTTAATTTCTGTATTTTACACTGTATGAAAATAATGTCACCTTTTGTGGCAGGTGTCTGGAGCAGCTGCTGGTGTCTCTGCAGTGGGGGCGACAGCAGACATATTACCCCAGCGCTCAGCCGCTCAGCACTGGAGAACTGGCCTCAGCCAATCACAAACTGGCGGACGCCATCAACGCTCACCTGCTGGGCAAACTGGACAACAGCGGCGGCAAGAAGAGCCCGAGCACAGAGATCTGCAACACACCGGCCGAGAAGATGGCGGAGAAGGTGAAGAAACACACTCCTGTACACTTCAAGAGTGTTTATTACTGAATCAAGCTGATTCAAGAGTCTTTATTACTGAATCAAGCTGATTCAATAGTGTTTATTACTGAATCAAGCTGATTCAATAGTGTCTATTACTGAATCAAGCTGATTCAATAGTGTCTATTACCAAATCAAGC
>CAIGQQ010038154.1:230992-243306 GCA_903798035.1 Danio albolineatus
GGACACAAACACACACTCAGACACACACACACACACATTTGGACTCAGACACTACACACACTCAGACACATTCGGACACAAACACATTCAAAAACAAACACACACTCAGACAAACACACACTCAAACACCAAACAGACACTATACACTCTCGGACACACACACACGGACACAAACACACACTCAGACACTTAGACATGTTCTCAGACACAAACACCACACACACACACACACACACTTAGACACACACATTCAGACACAAACACATTCAGACACAAACACACACTCAGACACAAACGCACACTCAGACATATATATACTCGGACACTAAACACACACACACACATTGGGACACAAACATACACTTAGACGTACTCTGACACAAACACTACACACAGACACTACATTTACACTCAGACACAACAAATACACACACACATACTCAAGACACTAAACACATACGCACCTAGAAACACGTATACACTAACACAAATACAAACACACTCAGATGCTACACTAACAGACACAGACGCTACACACACACACACACTCAGACAAAAAAATATGTATAAGAACACACACACACAAACACACACACACACACACCGTCCTCCAGTTGTGTGCGCACTCGATGGAGTTGTTGCGGAGCCTCAGCATGAAGGTGTTCTCCAGGCCAGCGGGGCGCTCCTCCTCCTCCTCCTCCTCCTCTGCATTATGGAGTTTTCCCGCTTCTCGTTCAGCTCTCTTCTTCTCCTGCTTCCTCTTGTCGCTGATCTTCTGCGCCTCTTTGATGGCCAGGAACTTGAGGTATTTCTTCTTGGAGGATTTGGTGGCGAGAATGGAGAGTTCCTGCAGCTGCTGATCCGTGATCACCTTCGGCACCATCTGAACATGTGGAGATACAGTACATGTATGTAAGGCAGGGGTGTCCAATCTCAGTCCTGGAGGGCCGGTGTCCTGCAGATTTTAGCTCCAACTTGCCTCAACACACCTGCAGGGATGTTTCTAGAAAGCCTAGTAAGAGCTTGATTAGCTAGCCCAGGAGTGTCTGATTGGGGTTGGAACTAAATTTTGGTGGACACCGACCCTCCAGGACTGAGTTTGGACATCTCTGATGTAAGGGATAACCAACGGCTTGCCATTCGTTAAAAGATTTTAATGCACGATGTGGAGGCGAAGGACCACACGACGCACAGCAGAGTCTCCGCGAAGTGCATTATAATCCTTTATTCTATGGTCTGTTGAAATTCTTGACTCTGATTGGCTGGAGGGTGTGGTATATATCGTTGAAGCGCACAGGTAGTTCCAGTCAGTTTTGATCACAGTTGGAAATAAATGCGCTTCTCCCAAACGTTTATAGTTACTATAGCGACTCGCATGTGCTGCGCATGAAACCGATGAGGGCTGTTAATGGCGGACGGGAAATCCACAACATTAGGAAAATACTCATCAACTATGCCACAAAATCAAGTTTGAAGAGTTTTCCAAGTGAGAATGTAGTTATTTTACAGTCAAATCAGCAGTTTGTGTGTAAGAAAAGCGCGTCTTTATAAATGTTGGAAGCTCCAGGCGGTCAGCGGCAGCTCCGCGAACGGCTCCCCCCGAGGGAAGCTTTATGTCAGCCAGAGAATCTCCAGTTCTACGCCGCTGGATCTAATCTCCTGCATCTCTGTTGTTAAAACGGGATATATAATTAATCTTTGCTGTATCTAACGGTCAGTCTCTGGACATTTGAACCTATTATTTATTCTCAGGTGTATTTTTAGGCAGATCACAGAGATAAGTGTCATAATTAATCTATGAGTGTAAATAATGTAATTTTACACTGATCCTGCGTGTTTGGCTGATTGCTTTTGTTTTACAGTAGATAAATAAAGCAGAATGTTCTCTGACCTGTCCTGATATGTTCTTTCATTATACAAAATTCACCTACTGTATATTTAACAGCAGATTTCTGAAACAGACTTTGCCTGCTTCAAAGACTCTAGAATACACTTGACTTAATGCGTATTTAATTGATATGGTAGCTTTTATAAGATTTGTATGTTTATTATGAAATGTAAATCAAGGAAATTCTGCTATACTGTAGGTAACCCAGCTTTCACAGTATTAAAGGTAATGTTCAGGGGGGGAAAAGCTGATATACAGATCCTCCATCGTCAGAGAAGCAGTAGAAAGTAGACAAAAGAAACGTGTGACTGGGAATGTGACTGGAAACACACTCCAAGTGTGACTGGGAATGTCTTATTTGTCCACCTGTGATGGGACTGATGAAATGGCATCTTAATAATATTAGCAGGTACAAACAGCACGCACACGCTCTCTCTCTCTCTCTCTGTCTGTCACAGCTGAATCAGTGGAGGGACTAGAAAATCTAACATGTAAAAACTGACAAAAATTCAGACAAATATTGCGCTGCGAAGAGTAAAACTAGTTTAAACTTAGGCCTACCTTGGCAAATGACCATGGAATAAGCGGGATAATCAACGGCTTGCTGTGCATTAAGGGATTTTAATGCACTTCGCGGAACCTTTTCCATCTTCAAAATGATCTCTATCACAATAAATACCAGAAAATATTATGATATAACTTTAAGTCCCTATCGGCCATCCCTCTAAACCTGCCTGAGCTACTTCAGCAGTGTGTTTAATATCTGATGTGGTTATAATAAGTGTAGCATCACCTTTCCGGCATAATGCCAGGTCTCCACCAGCTCTCGGTGCGCCTCCAGCACAGACGCAGCCGCTGTCGAGTTCTGCAGCTGCGGAGGATCTTCCGGCAGAGCTTGAGATCTCATCACAGACTTCCAGGCGTCCAGATCCAGCTTCTCCTCATGCTGTGGATCATCTTTGAGGAGCGTCCGGCTGCTGCTGAAGGACCTGACGGAGGTCTGCTGACACACACACATCCGTCTGACCGGCGGGAAACACCAGCGCAGAAACATCATCAGCTGAGGAAAGGAAAACAACACAGGACAGAGATCAGGTATTTTAATAATCCATTAATCTACCACGGTGGAGCAGTGGTTATCACTGTGGCCTCACAGCAAGAAGGTCTCTGGTTCGAGTCTCGGCTGGATCAGTTGGTGTTTCTGTGTGGAGTCTGCATGTTCTCCCCGTGTTGGTGTGGGTTTCCTCCGGGTGCTCCGGTTTCCCCCACAGTCCAAACACATGTGCTATAGGGGAACTGATCAACTACACTAAGAATATTATTTAGATAATTCTAGAGTTGATTTGAATGTTTTATATCAAACGGTGTCAGTTTAATTCATTTAAATGTTTACAGTGTATTCAATATAATGAAAATATGAATTCATTTCTGTATATAAAATCAACATAAGCATAACTGTAAAAAACAAAGCTTGTGCATCATAGGGAATAATATTTAGACAATTTTAGAGTTGATTTAAATGTTTTATATCAAACGGTGTCAGAGTTTAATTAACTTTTACAGTTTTTACATTAAAGTTATTTCAAAATTATTATAAAATAAATAGAGGGCTAATTCCAAGAGTCTTGTGCGACATCCATGATGTTTTTCTGAACCTTTTGTACCTGGTTTTATTGCATAATTTGATATGGTTGAATTGTTTAATTCATTCGTATGGTTAAAAAAAAAATTTATCGTGAAATTAAGCCTTGTGCAACATAAAGGGCACATATTTATGTCTATCTGACATATTTTTGGCTCAAACTATAACAGGAGCAAAGAATTTATTTGGTTTAAAACCGAATGTCAAAAGTCAAACTAACTTTACCGCGGTGAGAAAACCCACACAAACACGGGGAGACCATGCAAACTCCACACAGAAATGCCAACTGACCCAGCTGAGGCTCGAACCAGCGACCCTCTTGCTGTGAGGCCACAGTGCTAACCATTGAGCCACCTAACAGTGCCAGGGCTCAACAATAAGGACTGCCCGATGGCCCGGGGCCAGCGTAAGACACTCGGGACAGTAGACAGGATCATTACTTGCCCGATCCGGCCAGTGCTGCTGTCACTAAAGTTTCATTTGCCTGCGACTATTGGTCAATTGTGTGCAAATACAGTCTTAGAATCAAGAACGTTTGTGCTTTTAACCCTTTAAATGCTACCTTCTCTGTGATGTCAAAAACACCATATTGCTTTCTTGATTTTTCTTATCTGATTGGATGTTGTGAGCACATGATTTTTTCCATAACCTGGTTATCAGTACAGAGAAGAGATGGCAACAGCGTCAAATTATGAGGCTAAAAGAAAAGGTCTTGGAAGCAGACATTTACGTGGGTACAACACAACAAAAAATAATAAAAATCGAGTGATGTTTTGCACAGTTTGCTATCAGTCTGGCAAGTCAGCCACCTTTTGTTAAATAATTTGGAACTGCAATGTAACACCTGCAGGTTTTTCAAACTGCTCTTTTTGTTTTGCTTATTACACATTTATTAAAATTTTAATATGTAAATTCTGGATTCACATATTTTAGTTTTGACATATTATTTAAAATATGTGGCTAGGAAATAGCTATTAACTTCTTTTTTGGTGGGACCACTAGAAAAAGCGTTGAACCCTGCCCTAACAATGCGTGTATTTGATAAAAACAATCTAAAACCCTTCATTGTGTCAACAAAACTAAGCAAGAGTTCTGAACCTGCTTCATCTATAGTTAGATTTATGTTCGGCAAATTACTCAATAAGTAATTATCTGCTCACTTATTTGCATATTTACACATAAGAAACCCTGCGATACGAAACTACTGTGTAGTATACTAGTAAACATAACTAACTTGTAGCATTTAAAAGTAAAATTATGATCAAACGTTTAAGATATCATTCAGAAATACTGTCAAACACACATCAGCAGAGTTCAGTTTGAGGAGAGGAGAAACACTCACTGTTGGAGATGGAGAAATCAGATTAATCAGCACTGTGACGCTCAAACCCCGTCTTCTGCTACATCTACAACATTATTCACACTTTAATAAGAGTAAATCTCTGTTCCACATCAGATGCAGGTCTGCATGTCCACTCAGAAGTCAACACAGGACCCTCAAAAGGACACACGCGCTGTTGGTGTCATGTGGATGTCTGTGTGCAGCAGTGAAATCGTACCGTGCGGAAATCAATATTATATAGATGATTTTTGAACTCATTTGAGTGCTAATACTAATATTAATCTCATTTTAAATCATAAAACAGATTTAGCGTTAATAATAATATGTTAGTTAAGCGGAGACCCGCAAAATGTGGAGAAACTGTTGTTGGCGTTTCTAGTCGGTTCTAATATATAGTTGTACCACACGCTAGTAAACATCCGCAGGAGTCTGCGCACATCCTCCGATGCGAATTTAATTGAATATCCTGTTTAATATTATTTAAAGCGTCATGAGCTTTTTCCTTCCTAAACTGTCGAGTAAAAAAGACATCGATGAGGCGATTAAGAGTGTCGCTGAGAAGGTTTTAGTGCTGCGCTTCGGCAGAGATGAAGATTCGGTGTGTCTGCAGATCGACGAGATCGTGAGTCTGTTATTAATCATCTTCATTCATTCATTCATTTTCTTTTCGGCTTAGTCCCCTTATTAATCAGGGGTCTCCACAGCGGAATGAACCGCCAACTTATCCAGCACATGTTTTACGCAGCGGATGCCCTTCCAGCTGCAACCCATCACTGGGAAACACCCATACACACTCATTCACACACTCATACACTACGGACAATTTTAGCTTACCCAATTCCCCTATAGCGCATGTGTTAGGACTGTGGGGGAAATCGGAGCACCCGGAGGAAACCCACACCAACACGGGGAGAACATGCAGACTGAATAATTTTGTAAGAATTCCTAAATGGGAAAGTATTTGGTCGTTACCTCACAATTTTTTTTATTACAAATAAGATAAATATAAATATCAGATTAATATCAGATAAAGAAAAGATAAATATCTTTAAAACTAATTCATAAATTCTATCCGGTTAAACATTTCCTGAGTAAATTGAAAAAGGATATTGATATAAATTGCTCTTTTTGTTCTTTGCATTGGGAAACTGTACCACACATCGTTTGGCACTGTGGTCATGTTAAAAAGCTTTGGTATGATGCTTCTGTCTTTATTAAAAAAAGATACTCTTTAATTTTAAATTGCATTTCGAAAATATAATTTTAGTTATGATAATTTGAGCAACAAAGTTTTTGTTATTAACCTATTTTTTTTGTTAATTAAGTTTCATATTCATAAGTGTAAATTTGCTGTGTTTTATAAGGAACTGAAAAATTACTTTTGTACTATTCAGCACAGTGCTAATAGAAAGGCCATTAAAACTGTCCAATTGTGCTCCAGTTTCACATTTTTTGAATAATATAAAGGTCCTGCTTGTATGTAATTGTAAGAATTTTAGTTATTATTAATTATTATTTATACTCTTGATTGTTGTGTTTGTTTTATTTGAATTTTTTATTATTATTTTTTATTTTTATTTTATTTTTGTGCTGTTGTTATTATTTGCGTTCAATATCCCTGGCATTATTTTGATTACTATATTGTCATTTATGTGTTGTTTAAAGCATAATAATAATAAAAAAGAGAGAGAGAGAACATGCAAACTCCACACAGAAACACCAACTGACCCAGCTGAGACTCAAACCAGCGACCTTCATGCTGTAAGGCAATCGTGATGCTAATCACCTTTAATCATTAATAAATTAATTAACATTAGTAAGAATATGATGAATGTTCTCTCTGATGTCCGCATGTCTTTAGTGAATATGATATACAGTATGTTCTCTGTGGTCTGTGTCACTTTATATGTACATCTGTAAGCGTTATAATTATAAGTTTATTAATTATTATTGGCTTACTGATGTCTTTGTGTGCTTGAACAGTCACGTTTTATGGATATATGTATGTTTTAAGCTGTAAGAAGCTGTTTTTCACGTCTAAACAAAGCCAGTTGTGTATCAATAGTTTTTCTATTTAGGATAAAATCATTTTCTGACATATTAAAATACTTTTTAACTTACTATTAAAGTATCTTTTATATGCTTGTTAGATCTGTACAACTTTTAGTATTTTCATTAGTGCATATTTGACATATTTATACTCAAGTTGCATATTTTACAAGTCACATTTAATGCATATTTAGAGTTATAGTCTTATTTAAATGCACATATTTTATGAATGCATAAATGCTGAAGGTGTTGTGTCTGTGTGATTGACAGCTGTCAAAGACGGCTCACGATCTGAGTAATATGGCCAGTATTTATCTGGTGGATGTGGATTCAGCGCCGGTTTACAGCAGATACTTCGACATCAGCTTTATTCCCTCTACTGTGTTCTTCTTCAACGGACAGCACATGAAAGTGGACTATGGGTGAGCTCTGATCGATGTTTGATTCTGATTCAGAAATTATTGCAATAAGCGATATTATTGTTATTTTTATATAATTTGATGCCACTGATTTTATAATGATTACACAACAGCATAATCATAGCCATAAACACTTTTCAGGGACAAAGACTTTCCATTCTTAAGGTTATTTAGATTCTGAAAATTAATGTTTAAAAGGTATGAGTATAAAAAAATGTATGTTAAAAAGTTTCATGTTAAAATGTCATATAATATATCCTATTAAATGGCCTATTAGGTTAATGTCTAATCATAAACCTGGACACCGGTGAGGTAGAATGTAAATGCAACTGTAAATGGCTTTAACAACATTTATGAATTTGTGAATATTTATTGCAACACTAAAAACTATTAAAGTTGATAAGTTGATTATTATTGATTTTTTCCAACATTCTTCAGTATATTTTGCTTTTTGTGTTCAACAGAAGACAGTGGAGGATGAGGAAATTATTAATGTAAATAATTAAAAAATAATTAATTGTGTTTGTTCTAATCAGACTTAATAAATGAAACACTGTGATTGACATTCTCCCTCTGTATGTGACATCAGACGGGGAAAGCCCCGCCCACTAGTGCCCATCTCTCCCTCATTAGCATAAACAGCAGCCCTGAGTGAGAAGCAGCCGTCTGTCCATTAGCCATTAGAGTGTTTGAGCTGCTGAAGATAATGTCAGCATAGACTAAGAGGATTATAGATGTGGAGTTTTAGATGAACAGCGACAGGAGTCTCCATAGACTGACAGAAGCATGAAGCACACACACACACTGAAGCACACACACACACCTGACCAGCACTGACAACACACACACTGCTGCTTTACAGCCGTCGCCATGCTTATGCATATGCATCTGTAGCTCCGCCCTCTTCTGGATCTCATTTGCATTTAAAGCGACAGTCACCAAAACACCACAGTTAGGATCAAAGAAAGGGTCAGTTTCAGAGAGCTGGAGGACATCATCTCAGCTCTCACACACACGAGAAAGAGACAGCAGAGACGCATTTACATCATGGTTTCCTTTAATATGTGATAACCCGTCAGACTGAGCTTGTGTAACCCTGTGGTGATGAAGCTGTCCGTCTGTCTCCTGTGTTTCAGATCTCCAGATCACACTAAGTTTGTGGGAAGCTTCAAAAGCAAGCAGGACTTCATGGATCTGGTTGAAGTGATTTATCGAGGAGCCATGAGAGGAAAGCTGATCGTCCAGAGCCCGATCGACCCCAGAAACATCCCCAAATATGACCTGCTGTACCACGACATCTAGCTGTGAGTTTAAGAGTAGTAAAAGGGACAGTTTACACCAAAATCAACATTTCCTCCTCATTTACTTGCAGCTTTTTCTTCTGTTGAACATAAAAGAAGATATTTTGAAGAATGTTGAAGTCAATAAAAAATACTATGGAAGTCATTGGCTGTTTTTTTCCTGGTATTCCTCAGTAGATCTTCATTTGTGTTCAGCAGAGGAAAGAAACTGAAACAGGGTCAATAAATGATGGCAGAATTTTCACTTTTAGGTGTACCGTCTCTTTAAGAGCGATTAAACAAGAGGATGCAGGGTTTCCTGTGGAAACGATGATCTGATGTATTTATAATACCAGCTTTGTGTTGTGAAATATTTGTAAGTTTTCATAATAAAGCTCTGTCTTTTTATGCTGACCTGTGGAGGTTTGAAGGTCATTTACATTGAGCATGTTATACAATCAGTAAGACTTTACGAAAAGGTATATACTAACATTAACAGACAATGCTTTTGCTGCAGGTGATGATCTCAAACGGCGTCGACATTGGAAAATATTTTCAAAATTAAAAGTGCGAATAATTTAGAATTAAACTGTATATTAAGTAAATAACTTATTTTGTACATGATCAGTCGTGACTAATTTAAAACAGATGCTCGACTCGCTGCACGATACTGGAAAATATGTGCAATAATGTTGCTGAGTGTTGCGATAATAATGATTCTTATGATATGACTCACAAAAAACAAGCAATATATAATTATATAAAAATATAAAATATATTCATGTAATGATCATACTAACTTAAACGGGTCACAGATCATTTTCTGAGTTAATTAAATCTAAAAACAAACTATTATTGGCCTTTTCTGTGGGATGCCTGATTATTATGCATTGCTCACTCACTTTTTAAACTTTGTGGCCTTTCTTACATTGTAATCTTATTAAATTGGAAGAGCCCTTAACCATGAAAGATGTACTGTATTTCATGAAATTAGAGAAGATTAGATAGTCCCTTCAAAGACATGACAGAACTGTTGCTAAAATCTGGAAGCCCTTTCTTATGATAAAACTCCCCAGCTGGATCTAGACTGATCGCTAGGGCCACACGGAATCTGCGCGCGCAGAATTCCGCAGATTTTTAGCCCATCATTGATTCTGTTTATTTATGGGTGTAAATGTGTGTAAATTTATATTTAATCAGTTTTCTAAATAATTTCAGTAAAAATATTGATTAATAGGAAAATATTCATATGATTTGTTTACAATACAGTTTGTAAAGTACTATTTTCTGTCTTTTGGCAGAGATTTTATTCGAGAGACTTGCTTTGTTTACCAAATAAAGTTGATCTAATTGGATTCGAATTGTAAACACTAAATAAAAGTTAAAAAGGTATTACTTTTTATTTTATATATTAATTTTTTTGTTATGATGTTCCTAAAATGATTCCGCATAAATTCGCAGATTTTTAACAAAATACTCCGCAGAAATAGCAAAAAATGTCCGCAGATTCCGTCTGACCCTACTGATCACCCCTGCCAAACCCGCATAATAATAATACATAATAGTTTGTAACCCTTCAATGCTTTGAATTTTAACATTGAGATTGTTGCATACATGTAGGCATCTGTCCCTCATTTAGTTATGTACTAAGTTTGTTTATTTATTTATTTTATTTTTCCCCACTTATTTATGTATCTAAGTGTGTAACCATGCAGTTTGTTTTTGTATTCTCTATTTTTCCCCTTTTTTCTTTCCATCTCTGTTAAGTAGAGCATAAAAAAACACACAATGACTAAAGACCTAGGTGGATATTCAGATTCCCACTGGCTGTTTTCCACTCCCACCGTTAGTGTTTCTGAATATTGATCATGAATGAAGACAGTGACCGCTGATTCAGATGCAGACTGTGCTTTATTTACTCTCAGAGTTTGTTGTTGTTGTGGTCGTGTGCGCGGCTCCTGCTGCGGGTGATGATCTCGAACGGTGTCGGTGCGGCTTTGGGTTTGATGGTTTTGCTGAAGAAGCGAAACACAGACTCCATGCAGACGGCGGGCGCAGAGTCGTGACACTGAGTCCCGGCAGAGATCTGTGTACATCCGGCCTTCAGCGAGCCCACCGAGCGGTTCAGGGCTTTAGTGCTCAAGATCCACGTCCTGGAGTGACACCTAGACAGTGTACAGTCACACATTACACACACTCCACTGGACTCTTCACATTTACAGGTGATTGTTGCTAGAAGAGGGGCGACACGGTGGCGCAGTAGGTAGTGCTGTCGCCTCACAGCAAGAAGGTTGTTGGTTCGAGCCTCGGCTGGGTCAGTTGGTGTTTCTGTGTGGAGTTTGCATGTTCTCCCCGTGTTGGTGTGGGTTTCCTCCGGGTGCTCCGGTTTCCCCCACAGTCCAAACACATGCGCTATAGGGGAATTGGGTAAGCTAAATTGTCCTTAGTGTATGAGTGTGGATGTTTCCCAGTGATGGGTTGCAGCTGGAAGGGCATCCGCTGCGTAAAACTAATGCTGGATAAGTTGGCAGTTCATTCCGCTGTGGCGATCCCGGACTAATAAAGGGACTAAGCTGACAAGAAAATGAATGAATGAATGTTGCTAGAAGAGATACAGCTGTGGACAGAAGTTAACAAGAAGTATTCATATTATTTATTAAATTACCCAATAAATGTATTTTTTAAACATCGACCCCACCCAAATCCTAAACCCAACCATTATAGTAGTGTAAAAAATGCAATATATGAGGGTATTTTTCATATTACTGTTTAATTTACCCATTTATTGTATGTTATTATGTCTACCCCCACCCCAACCTTTAACCCAACCATCACAGTAATGTCAATACAGTCATTTCATTCATTCACTTTCTTTATGGCTTAGTCCTTTTATTAACCCGGGGTCACCACAGCGGAATGAACCGCCAACTTATCCAGCATATGTTTTACACAACGGATGCCCTTCCAGCTGCAACCTATCTCTGGGAAATACCCATACACACTCATTCACACTCATACACTACGGCCAGTTTAGTTCATCAGTTCACCTATAGCACATGTGTTTGGACTGAAACCGGAGCACCCGGAGGAAACCCACACCAACACGGGGAGAACATGCAGACTCCACACAGAAACACCAACTGACCCAGCCGAGACTCAAACCAACGACCTTCTTACTGTGAGGCGAACGTGCTACTCACTACACCACCATGGCGCCCATAAGAGATACAACTGTGGCCAGAAGTTAACAAAAAGTATTCATATTATTTATTAAATTACCCAATAAATGTATTTTTTAAACATCGACCAGTATTTATACAGAGTATTATTCATATTATTTATTCATTACCTGTTAAATTGCATTTTATTAACGTCTCTCCTCACCCCAACCTTAAACCCAACCATCAAAGTAGTGTCAATACAGTAATTTACAGAGTATTATTCATATTATTAATTAAATGATCTAGTAAATTGTATTTTATTAACACCCACCACATATTAACCCTACACTCAACCATCACACTAATGTAAAAACAGTCATTTACAGAGTATTATTTATAAAGTTTATTAAATTACCCATTAAATTGTATTTTAATAACATCTACCCAACCCGTAATGTCAATACAGACAAGTGTTGTCGCCTCTCCAAGTTTTAGGAACACAGATACTAACTGGACTTCTAGTTGATGATCTG
>CAIGQQ010038154.1:253306-270419 GCA_903798035.1 Danio albolineatus
GTACACAACCACGGCAGATACACCGGCAAATTCTTTGACCCCAGCAGGGTGTAGAGTGTGTGTCTGAGAGAGTGTGTGTTTGTGTTTGTGTGCTCATGAGAGTATGTGTGTTTGTGTGCAATTGTAATGCGAGTATGTCTGTGTGTGTGTGTGTCTGTGTGCGTGCGTGTGTGAGACAGATGTGTTATCACAGATGATGAACACACACACACTCGAGCAGGATGTGGTGTGCTAATATTTAGAGCTATTTTACGCAGAAGATCAAGATCAGTTGTTTTGAGTGGTCTGCTCTTTTGTCACACATGTTTTGCAAGACTTTCAGCTTTGATCTCACACACACACACACACACACACACACACACACGCACCTAACATGTAATCCATACACAGAGATCACCTGTGTACATCTGAGGGAGTGTATAAATGTAAATGCACACGAGTGTGTGTAATAAATGTGGTTTCTTTGCAGTGTGAGTTATTTATTGTACGTCATATACTATTATTCACTTAGACATGCAACATTATTTAAAGATAAATACACGAGTACAGTGACTAACAGAGTTAGATGGCAGCATTAGTGCAATTGTATTATTATTTTGCATGTTTTATTTTATTTTTATTTTTAAAGTTTCTCACTTATTTTTTTAAATGCATCTATTATATTTGTTGTTTTTGGTTACTAATTATTTAATTTATTATCATTAAGTATTAAGTCACAGTAAAATAAGACAAGGCCTGTTCGTTGACAGGTGACTAGCATGTTATTAATTCATTCATTTTCTTTTCGGCCTAGTCCCTTTATTAATCCGGGGTCGCCACAGCGCCACAACCGCCAACTTATCCAGCATATTTTTACACAGCGGATGCCCTTCCAGCTGCAATCCATCTCTGGGAAACATACATACACACACACACACATTCACACTCATACACTATACGGACAATTTAGCCTACCCAATTCACCTATACCACATGTGTTTGGACTGTGGGGGAAACCGGAGCACCCGGAGGAAACCCACGCAACCACGGGGAGAACATGCAAACTCCACACAGAAATGCCAACTGACCCAGCCGAGGCTCGAACCAGCGACCTTCTTGCTGTGAGGCGAACGTGCTAACCACTACGCCACTGTTGCGCTGACTAGCATGTTATGTAGTATTTAATTTTTTATTTATTGCTGAATACAGAAACGTACATAAAACATAAATACAATATCAACCAATAAATGACACTGACAACAAGTTCAGTACAATATGAAACAATAGTATTTTTTTAATGGGGTGGTCCAATAGGATATCATATGTTAAACTGTAGTTGATGTAGTGTAGCTGTGTGAATATAAACAACATCTCTGAACTTGAGACGCTCAAAGTTCAACGCAAAGCGAGACATCAGCTTATACAGAGTTAGCTTAGCAAAGCCTACAGCGAACAAAGTTCTACAAAGGACTACAAAAACATACATCCAGGTTAATGATGTCATAAACCCTTCAAGTTTCACCCTTCAGGACCAATCAGAGCCTCTTGAGGGTGGGCTTTCGGAGAAACTAGGAAATATGGCGGTTTTCATGTTAGCTGAGTAGCTGTATATAATCAAAGTAAGATATGTGAACAAATACCCTGATTTTTTTACAAATGAAGCATGAACACACATTGCTTTGCATCTTATAAACACAACCAAGCCTTAAAAATACACTCTGGACCACCCCTTTAATTTATTGCTGAATCTAACATGCATAACAGTAGGCCTACATTAAACAAAATACAATATCAACCAATAGGTGACATTTACGAGTAGAGTACAAAATGGAACAATGGAAATATATTTTATATAGTATTCTTTTAAAGGTTTGGTCCACTAGGATATCATATGTTAATTTGTAGTTGATGTGTAGTGTAGCTGTGTGAACATAAACAACATCTCTGAACTTGAGACGCTCAAAGTTTTACACAAAGCGAGACATCGGCTTATGCCGAGTTAGCTTAGCAAAGCCTACAGCAAACGAAGTTTGGGGACTACAAAAACATTACATCCTGGTTAATGATGTCATAAACCCTTCTGGACCAATCAGAGCCACTTAAGGGGGGCTTTCGGAGAAACTAGGAAATATGGCGGTTTTCATGTTAGCTGAGTAGCTGTAAATAATCAAAGTAAGATATATGAACAAATACCCTGATTTTTTACTAATGAAGCACGAACACACATTGCTTTGCATCTTATAAACACAACTAAACCTTAAAAATACACTCTGGACCTCCCCTTTAATTTATTGCTGAAGCTAACATACAGTAGGCCTACATTAAACAAAATACAATATCAACCAATAGGTGACATTTACAACGAGTACAGTACAATATGGAACAACGGAAAATTAACATCATAAGAGTAAAAAAAAGAACATTATGAGGGTTCATTTAAATATATAATAAGTATATCAGTGATGTTAGTATATCAGCGAGTGATCAGAGGCATGCGCATGCGCACTGCAGTTCGCGCTTTGAGTCCTGTGGCGGGAGTGTTGAGGAGGAGACACTGGTCTGGCGGATGAGGAAGAGCTGAGTTCACGCCGCATTCATTACTGAGGTTTGTTTGGTTTAAGCGCACTGTGTTTGCTTTATCTTTATATACATGTTAGTCTAAATGTATTAGTGAGAAAACAGCTGCTGTTTCAACTGTGAACGCGATCGACGCCATGAAACGAGATCATAAACAAAGCTGTCGAGACGCGTCTCGCTGTGTTTTACTTCACTGACACATTACAGCAGAAATGTGTTCATGTTTTAGTGGTTATTATATTCAAACATTATGGTACTGAACAGTACTTAAAGAATACCATGGTTAATATATCCACAAATACAATGCCAGCGACCGTGTCCAACTGAAAGCGGTTTCAGATTCCGTATTGTTACTTGTTTATATTAGCTTATTGGTTTGTTTTAATTTCATGATGATGTTTTTACAGTCTAGTCTGTTACTGTAACTTTATTGTCCCCTTTTGGGGCGATTTGTTCCGCAGTGCAATATCAGGATATGTATTTTTGATATCAACAATTCAATTCTTGATGTCAAAAATGTTAGTTCTTGATATCAACAATTCAGTTCTAGATATCAAAAATGGTAATTGTTGATATCAAAAACTGAATTGTTGATATCAAAAATTAATATTTCTGATATGAAGAATTGAATTTTCACTAGTTAAATGTCACCATAGGCTGCCAGTCAACTTTAATTGTTGATATCAAGAATTGATTTCTTACTAAAATGCAATTCTTGATATCAATAATTTAGTTGTTTATATGAAAAATGTAATTGTTGATATCAATAATTTAATTGTTGATATAAGGAATAAAATTGTTGATATCAAGAAATACTTTTCCACTAGTAAAGATGTTCATTCTTGATATCAACAATTGGTTTGTCACTAGTGACAATGTTAATTTCTGATATCATAAATATAATTGTTACAAGTGAAATTATTCATTTTAGATATCAAAAATTACTTACCTAATTGCTGATATCAGAAATAACAAATGTAACGTGTTGAAATATAATTGTTGATATCAAGAATGAACATCTTTACTAGTTAAAAAGTATTTCCTGATATCAACAATTTACTTCCTGATATCAACAATTATATTATTGATATCAACAATTATATTTTTCATATCAACAATTAAATTATTGATATCAAGAATTGCATTTCAACTAGTAAGAAATCAATTCTTGATATCAACAATTAAATTTGAATGGCAGCCTATGGTGACATTTAACTAGTGAAAATTCAATTGTTGATATCAAGAACTGAATTGTTGATATCAAAAATACATGTCCTGAGAATGAATAAAAGTCAAAACGGCTTGCCATAATATTTACACCATCTATACATCACACCACACACATTAGACAAACATCACACAACGTTAATAGTACTGAACACAGCCGCTTCATCTTCCATTAAAATACAGCAAGCCTATAGCATAAGTAACAAATGAGAAATTAAATCTGCTGGTCCTTGCCAAAGAGACTCAATACTGAAATCTGAAGAGTAAAAAGTAAGGAGAGTACATTTTAATGTTTAATTTGAATGAACAGTCAACAGCACAAAGTGGATTCACACATTAAAAAATATATAAATAAATAAAAGTTTCATTTTTAACATGCAGAACAAAACACATTACACTTTTATTACTTTGATCCTTGAAAACTCATTTGTTTACTGCTTTCATGTGAACTATAGTTAATGAAACAGCATTGCTTTACAAAGCAGACTAATTAGAAATCATGAAATAACACTGTCATTGACTGAATATTTCTATCTGTAGTTATGATTCGCCATGAAAATAATCTGTAAACACTTAATGGTCCTAAACCGAGACTTTTATAGAATTTGACTTCTTAAAATTTTGCTTTTGGGTGAAATGAGATGCATTATAGAGAGTGCTTATATGGTCTAACGCTGTTGTTCTTCTTGTCTGTGTGTCAGATCTGTGCTCTCATTGAAAAGCAAAGAGAAAGAGGAATCACAGAAGCATCTCAACATCATTAAAGACCGGTAAGAGCCAAACATAATCACACTTTCAGGATAAAGGGCCAGAACAGCCCAAAATGAAAATGAAATTTGCCTGCATTTGAGTGGTGGTGAACTTTTATGAACGTCTTTCTTCTGTTGAACACAAAGGAAGATGTTCAGAAGAATGTTCAGGCATTGACATGCATAGTAGAAACAAAAACACTATAAAAGTCAATGACTGTTTCCTTCAACATCATTTATCCATATTTTATGAAGCTGTCTCTGTAGTGAGATAAGATAACGAGTGAGAGCTGTAATTTTATTGTCCCCTTTTGGGGCGATTTGTTCTACAGTGTAATATATTTACACCATCTATACATCACACCACACACACTAGACAAACATCACACAGCATTAATAGTACTGAACACAGCCGCTTCCTCTTCCATTAAACTCAGCAAGTCAATAGCACAAGTAACATAAAGAATTAAATCTGCTGATCCTTGCCAAAGAGACTCAATACTGAGATCCTGAGGAAAAGGGTTGAAATCAATCCTAAAGAGGATGGGCTGTGACAGATGTAGTCTGATGAGCTTTCTTTAACACCTCAATTTCATACAAATGGCATAACCCTTAATACTTTCCTGCAGGTGTTTAAAACCATAGACAGTGAGTTCCTCTGTTTTACTTTTAAAGAAGCAAGCCAACAAATCTGTGAAGAGGTCCAAATAGATTCTACATAAGCCTTATAAAAGCAACCATCAGAGTCCTATTGATATTAAACTTAGATCTTTCCATAGGCAAGAAGTCTTCGTTGGCCTGTCCTGCATTGTCTTACAGTATTCTCGCTAAAATGTAATTTATTATCAATAATGGTGTTTAGCTATTACAACTTTAATTCAATCTGGTGCTATCAACCATTTTTTATTCCAATGTGATTAAAATCATACACAATTGTGTATGTGTGTGTGTGTGTGTGTTTGTGTGCAGTTTTTGATGATGAGGCCAGCGCGAGGGTCCGGAAGGGCCTCCACACGGGGCCCCAGAGGAGCTGCGGAGAGAAACACACACAAAACACGCCAAGTAAGACACTGATGAACACAACACACTTTATTTTACTGCATTAATTCTCTCTTACAAGCCCTAATGGGAAGTGTATCAGACAGAATGCAGACAACAAAATGCAATAGATAGTCAGCTTTCCATTCTACAACATGGACTAGGCTGCATTATTGAACAACAAACAACGGTGGGTATGTGAACAAGCATAGATAGATATAGATTTAAAACATCTAACCTTTTTAGTAGTTTTAGGAAGCTTTTTTTAGCAATTATGCATGCAAATAGTAGTCTAAAACAGGGGAAAACAGACTGAGTAATTCATTTTCTCGCTGCAAATGGAAAAACTTTTTGTCAATAAATATAAAACATGTCAGTCATAGAGAAGCTTTTGTTGAATCCCCCTTCCTGCCAGCAGATCACATGATTTTACAATGCTCTTTGTACGTATGTAGAGGTCAATACTCAGGAACTTAAAATAATATGGGAGGGGAGCTTCAGCTGTCCATTACAGATGAGGAATGGGATCTAATCTGGACTCAGGCTAAAAGATTTCTGTCTGTAATAGGGCCAAATCTATTCAACTGTTTGAACTGAATTGTTCATAGATTACACATCACACCTCTTCTCAGAAGCAAGTTTAACTCAAGCAGTACACCATTATGTGTTACGTGTAAAGTGGAATTGGGAGATTATACCCATTTGTTATAGAATTGTCCTGTTATTAAAGCTTATTTGTCAAAAGTTGTCAATTTTATGAGCCGTACGTTTGGACTTCAGCTACAGTTGGATCTACTGTCTTTAATTTTACGTCTCCCCAACGCGATCTCACGGCAATTCGTAACTTTTGATTTAGTGGCTAATTCGTATGAATTCGTACGATCTAATTCGTACAATTTAGTACGATTTGCTCATCACCCAATGACGGTTGGGTTTAGGGGTGGGATTAGGTGCCACGTCTTCTTTTTTAAATCGAACATTTTCGTACGACTGAACTCGTACTAATTCGTAAGAATTAGCCACTAAATTGGCAAAACGTAAAATACTTACGTTTTCTCGTGAGATCAGGCTGGACACCTGGTTGGATTTTTTTTTTTACAATTTTCTAATCGTTTCTTTGACATTTTAGCCTTTGCTGCCAGGAAAAATAGGAAAATAACAGTAATGTTCATGCATATAAGTGTCACAAAATATTGCAATGTTGACTTTAAGTCTCGCATTCAGCTCTCTTACATCAGTCTGATGTTATATATTAATGAAATCTGCATCATAATCTTGTGCAATTATTTCTCTTTCAGAAATCCATCGGCCGTGCTGAAGGCCCACATCCGCAGCCGTCTCAGAAGAGCAGCGGTAAGTTGAGAAATGATGGGAGATGTTTGTACTTGAATGCTTTGGCAGACTTGTTGCGTAAGTTTTTCTGAAATACATTTACCAACTTGCTGTTTTTCCTGTTACAAAAACGTGCATTTCAAATCAGTGGGCTGCATAAGAGTGTGGTTCCTCTTTTTGCTGACAATGCACTTCTGACAGATCATATTCATTTGGTCAGTCATAAACAACCACAGAAAATAACTTACTCATGATGATTTCGATCACTTATGGTCATCTTCAAAGTTTCAAGACAACAAACAGATCAAACACAGTCCTGTGATGAAAACATGGGTTATTTTTACATGTTAGTCACTGAATATCTTGCCAAAAATCTGTTTGCTTACATATATCTGCTGTCATTTAAACCAGGTCAAATATCAAGCAAGCTTTTTTTTCCCTTGTTTTGTTAGGATAGTAACATCTGTTTACATTTATCATGAATTTGACTATGCAAAAAAATCTAAATATTGAGAAAATCAACGTTCAAAGCTGTTTAAATGAACAAATTTAAACTAAAATGTACCTAAAAAGGGTTAAAACATAGATGAACAATTTGTTTTTTGCTCCAAATGAATAGCTTTGCTAGAATTACATAAACAAACATAAGCTGTTTGTCTGTGGCGTCTGAAATATTGTGTTGTAGGTCTTAAATCATTTTAAACAAGTCTGTGTTTAAATAAAATTGTATTTGGAAATTTACTAAATATCTATGATCTTTATTTATTATTCTGATGATTTCTGGCGTGAAAGAAAAATGTTTAATTTTGGCCCTTTTTATTGACATTTTTAAAAGCATAAATCTGCTGTCATTTAAAGCAAATCGAATAGTAAATAAGCTTATTTTTCTTCACTGATGTGTGGTTTGTCAGGATAGTAATGACTATATACATAATCAGAAATCTGACTATGCAAAAAAAATTATATATATTGAGAATTACCTTTTAATGCTGTTAAAATGCAAGATTTTTAACTAAAATATACCTAAAATAGGTAAAAACATAGATGAATAAATTGTTTTTTTGCTCCAAATAAAATAGCTTTGCTAGCATTACATAAATAAACATAAGCTGTTTGTCTGTGGCGTCTGAAATATTGTTGTAGGTCTTAAATCATTTTAAACAGGTCTGCGTTTGAATGAATTTATATTAGGACATTTACTAAATATCTGAGCTTTATTTATTATTCTGATGATTTCTGGCGTGAAAGAAAAATGTTTAAATTTGACCCTTTTTATTGACCTTTTTGATTGCATAAATCTGCTGTCATTTAAAGCAAATCGAATAGTAAATAAGCTTATTTTTCTTCACCGATGTGTGGTTTGTCAGGATAGTAATGACTATATACATAATCAGAAATCTGACTATGCAAAAAAATTATATATATTGAGAATTACCGTTTACCGTTTAATGAACTAATTTGAGCTAAAATGTACCTAAAACGGGTAAAAACATAGACGAATCATTCGTTTTTTTGCTCCAAATGAAAAGCTTTGCTAGCATTACATAAATAAACATAAGCTGTTTGTCTGTGGTGTCATACAAAGTCTTAAATTCACTGAAATATTGTGTTGTAGGTCTTCAATCATTTTAAACAGGTCTGCGTTTGAATGAATTTATATTAGGAAATTTACTAAATATCTGAGCTTTATTCAATATTCTGAGGATTTCTGGCATGAAAGAAAAATGTTTATGTTGACCCTTTTTATTGACCTTTTTAATTGCATAAATCTGCTGACATTTAAAGGCAAATCAAATAGTAAATAAGCTTATTTTTCTTCATTGATGTGTGGTTTGTCAGGATAGTTACAACTATTTACATAATCTGGAATCTGACTATGCAAAGTTTTAACTAAAATTGACCTAAAACCGGTAAAAATATAGACAAATAATTGTTTTGTTTTGCTCCAAATGAAAAGCTTTGCTAGCATTACATAAACATGAACCTAAGCTATTTGTCTGTGGCCTCTTAGAAAGTCTTAATGTCTTCATTTTCAAAAACAATTTTTTAGCGATTAAAAAAATCTTAAATTCATTGAAATATTGTGTTGTACGTCTTCATTTCAAACAGGTCTGTGTTTCAGTGAAAATTTACATTAGGAAATATACAAAATGTCAATGATTTTTATTAAATATGGTATTTTTGACTATTGCAAAACGTATACCTGTGCAGCATAAGCCCCTTGTGCTCCACGGTCACAAATGTGAATATTAGGTGTTGAATTGTGAATGACTTTTTGCATGGAGGTGAATAAATTTTGACACAATTGACATTTTCTTGTTGAATAATTTCCTTTTACATTATGATATGATACTTCAAATAGATCAGTTGATTTTATCTTAATATATGGTCTAATAAATAAATAAATATATATATTTATATAATTTATTTATTTATATTATTTTATTAAATTTTTTATTTTTGTGTCTCCTGCTCAACTGATTTCCTTCAGCGATAGTTGGAAAGAGTAAAAATCAGAGAAAATGGAAGCCGCTGACCAAGTCCTCCATTTTGGCTCTGAGGAACATGTTTGATATGTCCATTCTGTGAGTACCGTCATATTTAATTATGGGAAAATTTAATTACGTTTGCCATCCAGATAATCGGCGACAGTGTCCGGGTGGTTAGCACTGTGGCCTCACAACTAAAAGGTTGCTGGTTCGAGTCTCGGCTGGGTCAGTTGGTGTTTCTGTGTGGAGTCTGCATGTTCTCCCCGTGTTGGTGTGGGTTTCCTCCGGGTGCTCCGGTTTCCCCCACAGTCCAAACACATGCGCTATAGGGGAGTTGATGAACTAAACTGGCCGTAGTGTGTGAGTGTGCATGAATGAGTGTGTGTGGGTGTTTCCCAGTATTGGGTTGGGGCTGGAAGGCCATCCACTCTGTAAAACATGCTGGAATAGTTGTCGGTTCATTCCAATGTGGTGACCCCTGATAAATAAGGGACTAAGTAAGCAATTCTCAGGCTAGTGTAAAAGAAAACAATTTGCACAGCAAAAACAAACATAGTTGTATGTGTTAGTGTATAAATGAGTCAAAGATGTGATTTATGTGCTAAAAAGCAAGACAAGAATTTTAAACTACAATGGGAAATCATGGGGTAAATTTACTGTAGTCGTTTTTATTTGCCACAATTTTAAAAGTACAAAATATAAAAGGTAAAGAGAGTAAAATGTTTAATTTTTATGGACAATCGACAGTGCAAGGTGGATTCACACATAAAAAATAATATATAATAATAAATAAATAAAAGTAAATTTTTTAGCATGCAGAACAAACAAACAAACGTACATTACACTTTTATTACTTTGATCCTTGAAAACCCATTTTTCATCTTTGACCCATTTGTTTACTGCTTTCATGCTGATTTCAATGAATAAAACAACATCATTGGTTTACGAAAATATAAGATTAATTAGTATAATCAAAATAATACTGTAATTTACTAAATCATTTAAAGCACCACCTATCATTAAGATTTTCCATGAAAGTGTTCTAAAAAGAGTAGGCATGGTACGATAATCGTTTCAAGGTATACATACCGCAGTTTGGGAAAAGTAAAGGTTTTAAAACCACCAAAATGTTCTGCTATACCGCTCCTATGGTATGAGTAAGACTTTTTATTTACTTTTTTTATTTATTTTATTTAAATTTTTTGTTTTAGGTGTAAATTGTAAAGACATGAAGACCGCAGAAGTCATTGATTCACTTGAATTATTTAACTTGATATGTTTACTGTCCCAAGATATTTGAAATGTTTCTCAAAATAAAATATATTGTGTTCAAAGGGGGAAAAAAGGTTTTGTTTTTTAGCCAGATATTTAAAAAGAATATATATATTAGAGCAGTAAACACAATACCGCCATACCGGGATATTTTTATTATACCGTCAGAATCTCATGCTGCGTTCACACCAGACGCGTCAAGCGCGAGTGATTTACATGTTAAGTCAATGCAAAGCCGCGAATAGGCATCCTGCAGCGCGATACACGCGAAGGGTGTGGCACGAATTGCGCGAAAGGTGTGGCGTGAATGGCGTGGCACGAATTGCGCGAAAGGTGTGGCGCGAATGGCGTGGCACGAATTGAGCGTTTTGTGCGTTTGATGCGCTTAACGGGCGAATCGCTCCAGTTTGAAAATCTGAACTTCAGCAGACATTCACGCTGCTTTAACCAATCAGGAGCTTGCTCTTGTGGGGGTGTGATTATGACGTAGCGCCTGTTGTTGGTGTCCTGGTGGAAAATCCGACTCTAACAACAGTTCATCAAACTGGGCCCGGCTCAGTGAGAAGCATCGCTGAAAACCTCCATCATCCAGGTTCAGTTTCTGGAGGAGTTTTCAGAGCTGCTGCACCTCTGAGAGAATCTAGTGGACTCAGATACGGCTCCAAACGAATCGATGCTGTTTATCAGCCTTCATAAAGCACATAAACACAGTTATTCTCTTTATAAAAACCCTGTTAGCCATTTAGCAATAAAGCTACAATCACCAGGCATACAGAAGTCCTGCCCATGATGTGAATCTGCATCTGTTCTCAGGTGAATTTGATGCGCGAATGAAGCGAGTAAACTCAAATGTTCACGCGTTTATTTACGCATGAATACCACGATTTCTCCACGCTTGCCGCATCTGGTGTGAACAGCATTATAGCTTGCCATGCCTAAAAAGGAGACTTTACACATGTGACGTCTTACAGTTTTCCTTTGGTTGTGGGTGAAATGAGACGCATTATAGAGAGTGCTTATATGGTCTAACACTGTTGTTTCTCTTGTCTGTGTGTCAGATCTGTGCTCTCATTGAAAAGCAAAGAGAAAGAAGAATCACAGAAGCATCTCAACATCATTAAAGACCGGTAAGAGCCAAACATAATCACACTTTCAGGTTAAAGGGCCAAAACACCCCAAAATAAAAATGAAATTTGCCTCCATTTGAGTGGTGGTGAACTTTTATGAACGTCTTTCTTCTGTTGAACACAAAGGGAGATGTTCAGAAGAATGTTCAGGCATTGACATACATAGTAGAAACAAAAATACTATGAAAGTCAATGTTTCTTTCAACATCCTTTATCCGTATTTAATATAGCTGTCTCTGTAGTGAGATAAGATAATGGGTAAGAGCTGTGAATCTCCAACATGTGTGTTCAGCTTACTACAAACGGTGAATGGCATGCGAATGAGTTTAAATCTAAAGTATTTAGTATCTAGTGAAGCATATTCCAGCGACTGTATTTTAAAGACAACATGTTTCCCAGGTTTCTGGCGAAGTGTGCGCAGCTTTCTGTTCCTCCGAGGAAGCGTGGAGACATGATGAGTGTGTCGCGTCAGTTCAGCACAGAGAGTAAGAAGTCTGAACATGGAAAGAAGACGCTCCAGGCTCTAGAGGTGAACTATGACTCAAGAGGATTGCATAAGAAATAACTGATGACTGGCTATTGAATAATTAGAAAGTAACTCACACTTGAGGTATATACATTGTTTTTTGTCTCTTTCCCTGCCAGGGTATTTTTAAAAAACATTGGCAGCATTTTTGATGATTTTTATATTGACGGAGCTCAGAAATTTTAGGAATATATGAGCGTAGTGTATGTATGTGTATATATATCAAAACTAAGCCTATCAAAATATTCAATATATTGATTCTCGCACGACACATGGACATGACCTCATATTTGGTGATGCAGAACCTTCACTCCAAAACAGACGGCTGAAACTCTCATTACAGTATACTGTTAATTTAAAAGCAAATGAGAACAACCCAGCTTATTCTGCAGTTTTTAACCCACAGTTTGTGCAGTTGTATGAGAGTAAGCCAAAAACCATCAATCCACATTTACAAAATTTAAACAAAAACCTGGACATATTAAGTCAAGTACACTTCACTTCCCTGCCTCATTAAAAATTAAAGCCCATAATCAATATGGATTTAGGTCATCAGAAGAAAAGAGCAACTCATCCTATTGTGTATAGGCAACAGTATTTTGATATTAGAAGCCAGTATTCTCAACACTCACCTATTTTTACAGATGGTTCAAAGGTAAAAAATGGCGTAGCAGCAGCAATAGTAACTGGGCAGCAGCATTATGGAATCAGCCTGCCTAAAAAATGCACAATATTCACAGCTGAAGCCCGTGGCTTACTTTTAGCATTGGAATATATAGAAAATGTCCAACAAAAGAAATCTATCAATTTTACAGACTCCAAATCATGCCTCCAAGCTATGGTATCTCCAAAGAATGATCATCCTTTGATTGATAATATTTTAACTAAAGTTCTCCAACTACAAAATCAGTTTTACCACATCATGCTTTGCTGGATTCCAGGACATGTCGGGCTTTTAGGAAATGAGCGAGCTGACGCAGCTGCTAATGATGCTTTAAAGCAAGCGGTGATCAAATGCCAAATTCCTCCATCAGAGATGAGACCTTTTATCAATGTTTACATTTTTTTTAACAAGTGGCAAGAGGAGTGGGATACATTGGAAAATAATAAACTATATGAAATCCAACCAGAAATCTCACACAGAATTTTAAGACTAGATTGGATCAAGTGGCTTTTACCAGATGTCATATTGGACATACAAGACGAACTCATGGTGTTTTGCTCCAAGGTGAACACCCTACTCAGTGTTTGTACTGCACCATTCCTCTTACTATAAAACACATTTTACTGCACTGTCCTGCTCTAAATGACTCCAGAAGACTTCTTTATATAATGAACTCTCGTAAGGACATTTTTAACAAAGTGACACCAGAAAAGATTTTAGAATTTTTATCATGTATTAACACAAAAAATCTTATTTAATTAATGTATTCATTTGGTTGTTGATTTTTAATTGTATATCTATTATTAAAATGTTCCCGCCATGAAAATGGCCTTGGTTGCTGACATGGCATTAAATAAAATAAAATTTAATTTAATTTTGGTGATGCAATATATATATCGCTCAATCATACAAACCAATTCTAGCAATATTTTACCTGATTTATTTTGCGATTTCTCTTAATTTGACAAGTCAGATGTTGTATTTGAGTTTATTAGTCTGGTTTTTGCTTCTGTGTAGCACTAGTTTTCTCCCACATGTCATCCTCCTCCTCCGGTTGTGTTCTGATGTGATTTCTGACTGTTGTGGCTGTGAAATAACTAATCATTCAGCGGAGTGATATGGAGCTGAAATGCGTTCAAAACCTGCCGGAACTGCTTTACCTGTGCCTTTATCTTACAATAATCAAACACCTTAGAATGATCATCAGCCAATCAGAATGAAGCATTCGACAGGCCTGTGGTTTAAGTGTTCATAACTAACCCCTCATTAAACTGTGTGTGTGTGTTATTCCCGTTTAGGAGAACATGAGCTCGATTGTCAGCACTCTTGAGGAGATGGAGGTGAAGATGGAGAGGCTGCAGGAGAAATGCAGGATAATGAGAAGCAGAATAGAGGAGGAAGAGGAAAAGGCACAGGAGGTTAAGCATGATACATTCATTTAATTTTATTTTTAAAACATTTAGTGTAACTTTGTGTTTTTTTGTTATCACTTTACAATACGGTACACAGTTAATATCACTTAATGCATTTACTAACATTAAACAATACATTTATTACAGTATTTATTAGTCTTTGTTAATGTTAGCTGAGGGAAATACAGCTGTTAAGCAAATGCTAAACAGAGTGTAGGATTTTAATAATGCATTTGTAAATGTTGAATTATTCATAATAAATTCTGCACAAGTATTGTTCATTGTTATTGTTAGTAATTGCAGTAACCTTTGATTTAGATATTTATTATTTTGTATAATTACTTTCTGATTTTTGAAAATTATGCATGTGTCCTTGTGTGTATTTTTCCATCCATCCATCCATCCGTCTGTTATTCTGCATGTTATCTATATCTATCTATCCATCCATCCGTCCGTCCGTCCGTCCGTCCGTCTGTCTGTCTGTCGTCTGTCTGTCTGTCTGTCCGTCCGTCCATCTATCTGTCCATCTATCCATCCGTCTGTCTGTCCGTCCGTCTATCCATCTATCTATCCATATATCTATCAATCCATCCATCCGTCTGTTATTCTGCATGTTGTCTATCTATCTATCTATCTATCTGTCTGTCTCTGTCCGTCCGTCGGTCCGTCTATCCCTCTATCTGTCCATCTATCCATCTATCTATCCATCTATCTATCTATCCGTCCATCTATCTTTCCATCTATCTATCCGTCCATCCGTCTGTCTATCTATCCATCTATCCATCTATCCATCTATCCATCTATCTATCTGTCTATCTGTCTGTCTGTCTGTCTGTCTGTCTTTCTGCCTGTCTGTCTGTCTCTCTGTCTGTCTGTCTGCCTGTCTATCTATCCATCCATCTCTACGCCCTATAAAGAAAATCTGGGTATACCTATTCATATTCAAATAGGAAGAGATTAGTATATAGAAATAGCCATACCGTAGTTAAAAAGATTAAACTAGGCATCTACTTCCTTTGTCTAAATAGTTTGTTGACAAATGAAGTATGATTATATTGCCTGTGTTCAGCGTACATCATGCCGTGTGTGAGTCTATTGAAGCTGCATGTAAGACTGGAGTTCATTAATATTCAATAAGTCACAACCATTCCAAATATGGTCAATATGAACCTTCTGATTGTAGTGGTATATTATGGAGTTATAAATGAGCATGTACAACCATTTCTGAAAACACAACTTGCCCAAGGCACATGCCTATGTAGATATCAAAACACAACTGAACATATTGAACCAGTGGCACCTTTAATAATGACGCTCAACTAATCTCAGCTTCTGTCTGTTGTGTAATAACGGTGTTCGATTCTGATCTGTTCCAGTTTCTTCACCTGTCAGAACAAACAGTCCTGCATCTCCCAGCGATACAGTCTCGCTCAGCCAATGAGCCAACACTACAGGTACACATGACCCCATAATACACACTATGCACAATTAATGTAACTCACTCAATATGAACTTGTGTTTCCAAGTATAAATCTGTATCACATTTAAGCTGCCCATGCTTTGATTTTTGGGAAAACGTCACTCTTGATTGTTTAATATTATTGAACTATGTAATATCGATATCACTTTACAATCAGGTTGTATTAGTTAATGTGTTTACTAACATTAATGAACAATACATTTATTACGGTGTTTATTCAGGTTTGTTAACTTCATTTAATGGAAGTTATTCAATGACTACGTTTACATGGACATCAGTAATCGAATGATTTGCCTTAATCTATTTAAGACAATGATAAGATTAAAGCGTTTACATGAGTGGCTTTTTGAATGTTCCTTTCATGATCCCGTTTTACATGTAAGGGATAATCAACGGCTTGCCGTGCATTAAAGGATTACACGACGCGCAGCATTTCTGGCATTATAGCCAGAATCGTGCAGCTCTACATTATACTGCAGAAGTGTGAGACTTGTGTTGTTGTTATAATTTGCAAGCAAAATGTGTTAGCAATGCAAATGCTGCCCTCAATACTGAAACTCTTATTAATACCAGAAATAGTCTGTTTCCTTTTTTCTTTGATCTGGTTACGATGAGGGGGTAATATCAGTATTGATTTAATCAACTCTGGAAGTTTCGAAGTCTTTCAGATTATAACATCTCTGTTAGTCAATAAAACGTCACAGATTATTTATTAGTAACTCATCTTTGTTGTTTTATGTGTGGTTTACGAATCAACCAAATATGACCTCATTCTCAGCTTTCATTGTGGCGACACCATCGATTTATTTAGAACTCACAAACTGAGGTTTTAACACCTCATCATCACGGAAATATAAACTCATTATAGAGACATCTTGAGAAACTTGCCTTCATCTGGAACTGTAGAGTTACTCTCACAGACTTGTTTCAGACTTCTCAGGAAATGCAGTTTCAACATTGAATGCTCTTTGAAAGTGTTTTGCAATTTGTAATCTGAGGCATGGAAGTGTATGCAAATTACATACATGACGTGGAAGCTCATATTTGGATTTCTCCATGTCATATATTGATAAATATTGCAAAAATAGTCACTTTCATATTTTTATTCAACTATTGGAATTACAAATATAATAATATGACATACATACACTCACTGGCCACTTTATTAGGTACACCTGTCCAGCTGCTCGGCATGTGGCAGCAGCTCACTGCATTCAGGCATGTAGACATGGTGAAGAGGA
>CAIGQQ010038154.1:279503-291702 GCA_903798035.1 Danio albolineatus
TAAATCTCACATTTATTTTAATGCATATTTACTACAAAATTATCATAAAAAAACTGCAGATTTACTGACACTTTTCACAGGGTGATCAAAGAAATAAAATTAAATCCTGTTAGTGCCTCCCTATCAGTAAGTCACTGCACCAGGTCTCCTTTACTGTCTTTTAAGCATGTTTATGTATACTTTAGTTGTCATTTAAATCTCACATTTATTTTATTATCAATTATTAACAATTTTATTGCTATTATTATTGCATTAAGTTAGTATGAATGCAATAGTATCAATGCAAAAACAGTAGTTCATCGCTATCAGTAAGTCACTGCACCACATCTCTGTTACTGTGTGGTTTTATGCATGTTTATGCACTTTAGTTGTCTTTTAATGTACTTTCTGCTCTCATTTAAATCTCACATTTTAGCAGTCATTATCTTGTATGCACTATTTTATTATCAATACATTAAAATAGTATCAATGCAATACCAGTAGTTCATCATAATCAGTAAGTCACTATTCCCCGAACTGCAGCAGTGTTTGCGTGATGCTGTGTGCTTTTCATGTGTGTGTGTGTTTTTTTAAGAATAGTGGTTCGCAGGAATGTTAGCTTTATCACCTGAAGGCTTCTGAATAGTCCGCCCACAGGTGTCCACCCATTCACAACCTGTTTACACACATCCATGATGCATTCCTGCTATGTGAACGAACCACCGAACACACCTTCAGCTTTAGCACGTACTGTACTCCTCAGTGCCCACTGAATGTGTTTTAAACCTTAATGTGAAAACTCTGGCTTTCATTATAGATGGTGACTTCAAACTGGATAAACCGAGTAATTCAGTAACTAAAGCTAGTATATTTTTCTGTCTTATAGTGACTTCGGCGTACACGTGTTTTTATCTCGACTCTGTGCGTTTTAAGATAGTCTTGGTGTTTATATCTCTAAATGGACTAGCACCAGGATACCTTTCTGCGTTAACTCAATTGTACACTCCATCAAGGGCACTCACAGTCCCTCCTATGAAATATATAGTGGATATTTATCAAGTGATATCTAATGGAGCAGGGCAGTTTTAGTTCTGACTTTGACTGTAGATGTGCTCATCACTTTATCTAAGTTTGTTCCACACACAAGGTTAAAAACCAAGAGGAACCTGCTTTTGCAAACTCTTCCTGTGTTTAAATCAGATCTTAAATCTAATTTCTACTCATTTCTTTGGCTTTTATCATCATGTGAGAGTCTTATATCTGTTTTATTTAATGCTGCCTGCTTACAGCATAAATAAACCTTGACTAAATCCTCTGAGAAACGCTTGATTGTTTGTTTTGCAGTGGATCTGCTGGAGCTGTCAGGTGTGTGTCGGGAGCGTTTCTTACCTTCTTGCGAGGCTTTCGTCCTCTTGCATGCATTGACTCGGGTCTGAGAGCTCTGGTTTGGTGGTTGAGGCTGTTTCTGCTGCTGGATGATTAAATGCTGAGAGAGGGAGTGTTTCTTATGTTTTACGCTATCGGTTTGTAGAGGAGGGTTTCAGTTTGACACACACACACACACACACACACACACACACACACACACACACATGATTGCAACATTAATGGACAGACAGCATTATTGTGGCATCGGAGAACTACATCTGAAGGCAAGTTTTAAATAGTGGCTCACGAGATCTGGATTGCGGTTTTTATCTGGACTAAAAACTGAAAATCCTCTTTTCTCTGATAAAAAAAAGCATGGATATTATATATTAACAGAAACCATTTATTTTTTAACTTGGTATTACTATCATTATTAATTTAAAAAAATATATTTCTGCATTTATTATTTATTTATTGTTATTGTTATTATTTATTTATTATTTTATTTATTTATTTATTTTCAAAATGTGTTGTGGATGTTGGTATTTTTTATAATCTATATTTTACTATGCCTATATGGCAATTAAATGCGTGTTTGAAATTTTCTAGTAGTAAAATAAATGAAAACAAAATATATTTTAATATATTTAATTTGCACATTTAAAGGAAAGTTTTAGCAGTTTTTGTGTTGTTTGTTAATTTAGATTTTGCCGGCAGCTAGCGCTCTGCAACTCTCACATACTGAAGCTAAGCAGGGCTGGATGGAGACCACATGGGAACACTAAGGCCCCGTTTACACTAGTATGTTTTCGTTTTAAAACGCATAAGTTTTGCTACGGTTGCTCCATCCGTCCACACTACGCTGGAGTTTTCGAGCGCTGAAAACGGAGTGTTTTGGGACCACCGGAGAGGCCGTGTTCATTCTAAAGCGCTGCTGCTCCGTCTCAGTGTGGATGGGGAAACGGAGACGTCTGAAAACGGAGGCGTGATGCTGAGATTCACTACTCGATTGGGGCTTTGGGTCGTTGTGTATCCTTCCCTTATTGGTCAAGCGCACGTGGCTATAACGCCACCGGAAAACAGCAATACCAGCCTTCACTGTAAACACTGTATTTTCGATAGCCATGGATGTTTTATATTCATTTGTTACTGTAAGTAACAGCTCGACCTCGTCGTCTGTCCACTAAAAGACCTCTCTCGCTTTCTTTACCATCGCGTTCATCGATCAACCAGCGTTTGTTGACTAACAATAACCAAACGTCGAGCGAGACACATGCTTCCTGTTTATACTTGAACGCCCATGCCCAGAGTGCGTGAATGGTCAGGTGATATACGTTTCTGGTGGAGTAGTGAAGACGGAGATCTGTTAAGACGCTGGGTGAAACGCTAGTGTGGACACGGATATACGTTTCTGGTGGAGTAGTGAAGACGGAGATCTGTTAAGACGCTGGGTGAAACGCTAGTGTGGACACGGATCGTTTTCATGCTAAAACGCCATTTTAAAACTAAAACACACTAGTGTAAACGGGGCCTAGGTTGCTGTTGGAAGTGGTGTTAGTGAGGCCAGCAGGGGGCGCTCAACCTGCGGTCTGTGTGAGTCCAAATGCCCCAGTATAGTGAAGGGGACTCTATACTGCTCAGTGAGCGCCATTTTTCGGACGAGGTGTTAAACGAAGGTTCTGACTCTCTGTGCTCATTAAAAATCCCAGGATGTCCTGTGAATAAGAATAGGGGTTTAACCCCGGCATTCTGGCCAGATTTGCCCACTGGCCTCTGTCCATCTTGGCCTCCTAGCCATCCCCATATCATAATTGGCTTCATCACTCTGTCTCCTCTCCACCAATCAGCTGGTGTGTGGTCTGGTGCCATATGGCTGCCGTCGCCTCATCCAGGTGGATGCTGCACACTGGTGCTGGAGGAGGAGATTCCCCCAAAAAATGTGTGTAGAGCACTTTGAGTGTCCAGAAGAGCGCTATAGAAATGTAAGGTATTATCATTATTATTATTATTATTATTATTATTATTATTATTAAAATAGGCGCCACGGTGGCGCGTGAGTAGCACGTTCGCCTCACAGCAAGAAGGTCGCTGGTTCGATCCCCGGTTGGGGCAGGTCCCGGTTGGGCCAGTTGGCATTTCTGTGTGGAGTTTGCATGTTCTTCCCGTGGTTGCGTGGGTTTCCCCCGGGTGCTCCGGTTTCCCCCACAGTCCAAAGACATGTGGTACAGGTGAATTGGGTAAGCTAAATTGTCCATAGTGTATGTGTGTGAATGAGAATGTATGAATGTGTTTCCCAGAGATGGGTTGTGGCTGGAAGGGCATCCGCTGCGTAAAACAAATGCCGGATAAGTTGGCGGTTCATTCCGCTGTGGCGACCCCGGATTAATAAAGGGACTAAGCCGAAAAGAAAATGAATGAATGAATGAATTATTAAAATAGGTCAAAGTAGTTTAAGCCAGGGGTTGTCAACCTTTTTCACTTCGGGGCCCACCTCCTTCTCTGAAGTCCCACGTCTGACATTTCTTCTTAAACTGATTATCTAGAGAAAATGCTTATTTTAAACCTTTATTTATTAGCAAAACATTTCTTTTGCTTATACTGTTATTATCTTACTTTTCTTCAGAATTACATAAAAAACCCTCAACATTATATATATAAAATTAAATATAGAATACAATAATATATATTTTATTTAGGGGGCGACACGGTGGCGCAGTAGGTAGTGATGTCGCCTCACAGCAGGAAGGTCGCTGGTTCGAGTCTCGGCTGGGTCAGTGTGGAGTTTGCATGTTCTCCCCGTGTTGGTGTGGGTTTCCTCCGGGTGCTCCAGTTTCAGTCCAAACCCATGCGCTATAGGGGAATTGGGTAAGCTAAATTGAGTGTGAATGAGTGTGTATGGATGTTTCCCAGAGATGGGTTGCGGCTAAAAGGGCTGCATAAAACAAATGCTGGATAAGTTGGCGGTTCATTCCGCTATGGCGACCCCAGATTAATAAAAGGGACTAAGCTGAAAAGAAAATGAATGAATGAATGAATATTTTGTTTATTCATTAAAACACACACAGATTCAAAGCTCCGGAATTCTTCAGGCATTTTTTACAACTGCAGAGTATTTGGGTCTTTTAATAAATAAATGAACCTGTACAGGACAACATGACAAAAAAATCCATACACACACATTCACACTCGTACACTACGGACAATTTAGCTTACCCAATTCACCTGTACCACATGTGTTTGGACTGTGGGGGAAACCGGAGCACCCGGAGGAAACCCACGCAACCACGGGGAGAACATGCAAACTCCACACAGAAACACCAACTGACCCAGCCAGGGCTGGAACCAGTGACCTTCTTGCTGTGAGGCGAACGTGCTACTCACTACGCCACCGTGGCGCCCTAAATGGTATTATATTTATTTTCTTGATTTTATTTTAGTATTTTTAGAGTAATGTTTATTTCAATTAACATTTATTTTCTGGCAATTTGTCGTATGTATGGTGTTAATTATAATTATTAACTATAATGACCCTGGTACAGTATATACTTATTTAATGGCAGTTTTAGTGTTACGTTAGCGTTAGTTACTAAATGAAACGAGAATGTTGTCTTAACTTTTTAGTTTATCTTATTTTCAGCTAATATTTATTTCAAGAACTGAAATGTAACTATAATAACCCTCAATTCCATAAAATACCAATTTATTATTATTATTATTATTATTATTATTATTATTTTTCCAGTGATGGGTTGCGGCTGGAAGGGCATCCGCTGCGTAAAACATATGCTGGATAAGATGGTGGTTGATTCCGCTGTGGCGACCCCGGATTAATAAAGGGACTAAGCCGACAAGAAAATGAATGAATGAATAAGTTATTATTATTACAGCCAGATTGATACAGGAGGTCCACAACCCTTTACTTAATTAAATTGTGTTTTATTTTATAACCCTGAATTGTACAACTCAACTCAAGTCAGTCGTTCTGTTTACTGATGTTTAATTATTTAAAAGCCGCAGTAGCAAAAGTGCTTTTTAGCATAGCAAATAAAGCTAATAAAGTCTGATTTAACTCGTGTAAGCTGAGCAGAACAGGCTGGTCTGAGCACGTTTGGACTGTCAGTATTACTGAAGTGTTTCATCATCGAGTTTTTTTGCCACTGAAACTTCCGTATCATTGAAGCGTGTGTGGTTAAAGTCAGCAGTTTTCAGATGTGTTGGTTCCACAGATAGCATCACATTCCTGCGGTTGCTTTACTTTTCTTTACACTCTGTGAGAAATGCGTTCTTCTGTGTTCTCACAATGAATGTTTCTGGTGTTATATTTGCTCTAATGTTGGTGATGGTTTTGAACCAGCTTTTGTGTTGTTTTGACAGATTATGAAACTATTTGTGATGTGATTGTGGTTATTGGTGTTTTAAAGGAATAAGCAGCAGCTTTAAAAAATACTTTCATTTCTTCCGACATATTTTATTTTAACATAACAGTTTTGTCATCACTATCAGCTGCCCATGAGAGACACTAGAGGGCGCTCCAGCTGTCTGTACAGTCCATCAGCCACCTGGACTACACCTCCCACAACCCTTTGCATTCATTACACCGACACATCTGAAACTGATTAGCCAGACTCTGATTACACTCATCTAAAAGACATTTAGATCTGTTATCAGCTATCAACACGATCCGTGAACCCTCTGGACTACACCTCCCACAATTCTTTGCATCCATTACATGCATCTGAAACTGATTTGTCTGACTAAGTAGACTCTCATCTAAAATACTTTTAATAGCTGTTTACAGCTATTTATACAAATCATTAACCACCGGGACTACACCTCCCACAATGCTTTGCATTCATTACACACTCATCTTAAACTGATTAGCCAGACTCTGATTAGACTCATCTAAAGGACATTTAGGGGTTGTTTACAGATATTTGTACAATCCATTAAACATCTGGACTACACCTCCCATAATCCCTTGCATTCATTGCACAGAGACACCTGAAACTGGTTAGCCAGACTCTGATTAGACTCTCATCTAAAAGACATTTAAATCTGTTAACAGCTATCCATACAATCCATTAACCACCTAGACTACACCTCCCATAATGCTTTGCATTCATTACGTAGACACATCTGAAACTGATTAGTCTGACTGATTAGACTCATCTATTAGACGTTTAGGGGTTATTTACAGCTATCCGTACAATCCTTTAAATACCTGGACTACACCTCCCATAATCCCTTGCATTCATTACACACTCATCTGAAACTGATTAGCCAGACTTTAATCAGACTCGCATCTAAAAGACATTTAGGGCTGTTTACAGCTCTCTTTACAATCCATTAACGACCTGGACTACACCTCCCACAATTCTTTGCATCCATTACACACATCTGAAACTGATTAGTCTGACTGATTAGACTCATCTAAAATAAATTTAAGGCTGTTTACAGCTATTTAAACAAATCATCAAACACCTGGACTACACCTCCCATAATCCCTTGCATTCATTACACAGACATGAATATGTCTCTGCTAAATGAATCTGATCTTCAAATCCTGCGCCATATGCACATTTAACTAGTTTATTTTATTTTATTTTATTAAATTAACATGATCATTTGCAGAAATATAAGCTATATATTATTTGACATTTAAAATATTCTATTTGCAGGCTGTAAAACATCGTTACAGGCACAAAGATGAGCTTACTACTGTCGTTCTAGGCTAAATAAGACATCTGTTTCTGTTGTACCGATATGTGTAAGACATCATTAAAAACTGTAAAGAGTTAGATTGTATAACATGCTCTAAAACTATTTTCAAAAACCAGGTCGGATTAACCAATGAGCATTATAGGCACAGGCCAAGGGCCCGGGCGCACTTGGGGCCCCTGCGAGGACGAAAAATGACGATTTTGGAGTGTCTATTTAGGTTAAGTGCAAATAGCGCACCATGTTAGAATAAGCTTTTTGAGCGATTTTTGCCCAATGACTGTTTGATTGACAGAAACAAAACTTAAGAGCGCGACTGACAGCACCGGGAGTGGCGTAGCTCGTAAAGCGCATGGCATCATGTTTTGACGTGATCGATCATCAACCCAGTTCGAATCCAGCGTCTGATAAACTCATCTTTCTTTTTTTTCGCCATTACATGTCAGATTGGAAATACATTTATTTTTAATAGAAAGGAAATATTTTTGTTTAAAAATTAAAACGTGAGAAAGTCACAAGTGGCTCGCAGCTATTTCATAAGGTTTAGCCTGTTTCATATGTGTATAAACAGCATCTAAATAGTTATTTCAAGTATTCTACAAACAGTTGTTTTCCAGATAGCACGTTCGCCTCACAGTAAGAAGGTCGCTGGTTTGAGTCTCGGCTGGGTCAGTTGGTGTTTCTGTGTGGAGTCTGCATGTTCTCCCCGTGTTGGTGTGGGTTTCCTCCGGGTGCTCCGGTTTCCCCCACAGTCCAAACACATGTGGTATAGGTGAATTGTCCGTAGTGTATGTGTGTGAATGAGAATGTATGGATGTTTCCCAGAGATGGGTTGCGGCTGGAAGGGCATCCGCTGTGTAAAACACATGCTGGATAAGTTGGCGGTTCATTCCGCTGTGGCGACCCCGGATTAATAAAGGGACTAAGCCGAAAAGAAAATGAATGAATGAATGAAAGCCCAAATAACTCACATTATCTGCAATGGCACACTCAATTCCTTTATTTATGTTTATTTTTGAACTATTGTATCTATCTTTTCAAATAAAAAAGACTAAATAAAATATTGAGCATTAAATAACCATTGTGACAGTTTTTTTTTCTGCAGGAGCGATATTTATGCTGTGATGTTCCTTTCCTCACCAGCAGATGACGCTGTTTTGCTGCATGTGAAGGTGAGGAAAAGTCATGCACCAGCTTTTCTTTTACATGTACATATTTATTGAATATTGATTGATATTATAAATTTGTTTTAAAAAAAGCATTGATATTTTAAAAAGTGTAACATGTGAACATTGAATGTTTATTATAATTGTACATTATACATACCTGTCAACATTGGGATGTGAAAATAAGGGATACGCCCACCATAATAAGGGAAACCAAAAAAAAAAAAATTCTTCTGGAGCTGTTTCATTGTAAACAAACCGTTAAGCGGTCAGTAATATGTTTTAATATTATTATTTACAAAATAAAATGTAATAGTATACATTAGCAAACAGTTTTATTAAAATGAGCCATTATAAGGAAACAGAATCAAGTTATCAAATCTCATTAATCTTCTTCTCGTTGTATAACTCACACATTATGAATAAAGAGCAGCGAATGAATCTCATTTGTTTAGATTTTAGTTTGATTCCATTAAATAACAGAGGCGTTACTTAAACAATGCACACATCTGACGCTATAATGAAGCATCCAATGCTTTCCTCACGCTTTATGCTCATTTAGGGCAAAATTAGTTGTGTTTGAAAGAAATACCATTAAGATGGCCATCTTTAGCTGTTATTATTATTAATTATGTGTATATGTCTGTTCAAACACGCACCCTAAACCCAGACTTTCACTCCGCTTCATATCACATGTACAGAATGGGTTTGGGAAACAGCGTCTGTTTATCACTATGGTGCGCGTCTGACAGTCACGCACCGCTTTATGACTGTACTGAGGATTGCACAGGAAGAGCGACGGCACCTGTAATGAAAAGGAAAGGGAATCCCGCCGTTTTTATATTTATTTCAAAGTGTTTCATGCCTAAATAAACCGAAAGCACAGAACTGACTCACATTTAAGAGCAAGGGGCGGTAGTAGAGATGGGCACTAGTGGGCGGGGCTTTGATGACACGTACAAAGAGAGAATGTCAATCACAGTGTTTCATTCATCAAGTCTGATTAGAACAAACACAGTTAGCTCATGTTGATCATCAGAGGCTGCTGGAGATACTCACACACACACTAACACACAACTGGGGTTAAACACCTTTCAAAACATCATTTTTTGCATAATAGGTGCTCTTTAAAGTTGGTGAAAGTGATTTTGAGATGTGCCCTTCATATACAAACCTCTGGGTGGCGTATTAGTGTAAAGCAGTGAGTTCAGACGCAGCTGTAAGGGCCAGTGCTGGTTTTGTGGGCAAACATCAGTGTCTTGAGTTAAATATGAGCCACTTTTAAAGCGAATTGTAAGCTTATGAACAGAAACGTCATGTGTTTTCACACACTGTGTTTGTTTTTCTTGTGATACACAGGTGTTTTGTGTTCATTTACGGTTATGATTTACGCATTATAGGATGTTGATCTCTGCTCTGTCGACTTGTGTTGAATATTCCACTGACTTTTATTGACATTTTTAGTAGTTTGAACTAATATATAAGAAATAGCATGTGTGGAAATATGTCCTTACACAACAACACAAAGTAGAGGTAATTTATTACAATGTTTTGTACAGTAATTTACAACATCAATCCAGATACTATATCAGTTTAGGCATTAGGTGCACTCCTAATAATATAGATGTTTATATTTATGTTCTAGATGGTTGCTATGCAGTTTAGGTATTCTTCAGTCTTCCTGGCAGTTAAGGTGTTCATCTGATCATTTCCAGAATAGTCTAAATCTTCTAGGATGTTGATGGGCAGTTAAGGTGTTCAGGTAATCATTTCCAGGATGTTTAAGATGGTTGCTAGGTGAAGGTGTTTTGGTTGCAATGCAGTTTAGGTAGTCTTCAGTGTTCATGGCAGTTAAGGTGTTCATCTGATTATTTCCAGAATATTCTAAATGATCTAGTTGGTTGATGGGTCGTTAAGGTGTTCAGGTAATCATTTCTGGGATGTTTTAGATGGTTGCTAGGCAGTTAAGGTGTTTTGGTTGCTAAGCAGTTTAGATATTCTTCAGTTTTCATGTCAGTTAAGGTGTTCCTCTGATCATTTTCAGAATATTCTAAATGTTCTAGGTGGTTGCTATGGAGTTAAGGTGTTTGGGTGATCATTTCCAGGATAATGTAAGTGGTTGCTAGGCAGTTAAGGTGTTTTGGTTGTTATGCAGTTAAGATATTCTTCTAATCTAATAATCTATAATATAGAGAATCTAAGGTGTTCCTCTGATAATTTCCAGAATATTCTGAATGTTTTAGGTGGTTGATGGGCAGTTGAGGTGTTCGGGTAATCATTTCCAGGATGTTTTAGATGGTTGCTAGGCAGTTAAGGTGTTGTACATATTGATAGGAAAATAACTTTTTTCAGCTAATCATTTCCAGAATGTTCTAAATGATCTTAGCTGTTGCTAGGCAGTTATGATATTTGATCTGTCCAGCCTGTTTTAAATGGTAGCTATGCAGTTAATGTGTTTGGGTTGCTAGGCAATTAAGGTGTTGTTCAGGTTGCTAGGTTATTAAGGTTTTCAGCTGATAATTTCCAGAATATTCTAAATGTTATAGGTGGTTGCTAGACAGTTATGGTGTTGGGGTGATCATTACCAGGATATTGTAGATGGTTGCTATGCAGTTATGGTGTTTGGGTTGCTAGGCAGTTAAGGTGTTTGGGTGCTTTTTTCAGAATGTTCTAATTGTTTTTGGTGGTTGCTAGGCAGTTAAGGTGTTTGAGTGATCATTTTCAAGATGTCCTAAAGGTTCTAGGTTGTTGATAAGCAGTTAAGGTGTTTGGGTTGCTAGCCAGTTAATGTGTTTGAATGATCATTTCCAAGACTTTCTTAACGTCCTACATGGTTGCTAGACAGTTAAGGTGTTCGAGTGAATATTTCTCAAACGTTCTTAATGTCTTAGGTAGTTGCTAGGCAATTAAGGTAGTCAGGTTGCTAGGCAGTTACGGTGTTCTGGTGATCATTTTCACAATTAATAGTTATAATAGTGGTTTAATAGTAATTGTGCTGGGTGGGTGCTAGTAGAGCTGCACGATTCTGGCTAAAAGGAGAATCACAATTTATTTTTTATTTTATTTTATTTTTGCTTAAAATTAAGATCAATATTTTTTCATGATTCTGTAGATAAAATAAAGGTTAATATGAGTCGGCTATAATTACTGTTATTTCAGAATACAACTATTCATAATTCTGATGTTGATTTATTATATTTGAGAAATATGTTTGCAATCTGTCATTGAGAACATTATTAGACCATTTGTTCTACAGGTAAAATCAGACGTTTGTCGTCATCAGACTCCCTCCTGCATTATACTCAACATTACATAGGCTAGAGGAGTTATACTGACACTGTTAAATATTTATATTCATGCACAACACTCTGTGATAAACATGAGATGCTTGTCGTAATCATTACTCTAAATGTGATATAGTTATTTAAATGATGAGCGCTTTCTCTTTCATTTTCACTCTGCGGTTCATACTTCCTGCGCGGCACGCAAACGATCGCTCTGTGCCACAAACTGAATGTTATTTACAACTTTATTAGCTGTTATTTATAGCCTATGCTATATACCCTGTGTACGCAACATCAGTTATCTTTGTATGACAATGTGAAGTGTATTGTCCCTGTTAAATAAACAAGCAAATAAAAAAACAGCTCATGGTTAGCTGACGTCACGTGTGATTTGGCGACAGAAATGACATGTTTGTGTGAATTATACCTTAATAACACAGTATGTGACTCTATTAACATCATTTAGAGGTGTCCACGTTGCTGAGCAATGTGTGTAAAACAGCGTGAAGACTCGTGCGGCTGCCTCTGCTTCTCTCCTGAACTTGAAAATATGATCGGCAGAATCTTAGACATGCTGGATCAAGATTGTCTAGGGCAGGGGTGTCCACACTCGGTCCACTTATATTATATTATATTGTATTATATTATATTATATTATATTATATTATATTATATTATATTATA
>CAIGQQ010038154.1:294212-303049 GCA_903798035.1 Danio albolineatus
ATTATTAAATTTATATTATATTATGTAAAATTAAATTATATTTATATTATATTATATTAAATTAATATTATATTATATTATTATATTATATTATATTTTATTATATTATATTATATTAAATTAAATTAAATGTATATTATATTTATGTTATATTATATTTACATTTTATTACACTAATTATTATATTATATAATATTATATTATATTAAATTATATTATATTAAATTTATATTATATTAAATTATATTTATATTATATTATATTAAATTTATATTATATTATATTATATTAATATTATGTTAATATTTATATTTTATTATATTAAATTATATTATATTATATTATATTAAATTATATTATATTATATTATATTATTATATTGTATTGTATTATATTATTAAATTTATATTATATTATATAAAATTAAATTCTATTTATATTATATTATATTATATTATATTATATTTATATTATATTATATTATTATATTATATTATATTATATTATATTATATTTATATTATATTATATTATATTATATTATATTATATTATATTATATTATATTAAATTAAATTTATATTATATTTATGTTATATTATATTTATATTTTATTACATTACATTACATTATATTATATTATATTATATTATATTATATAAAATTTATATTGTATTCAATTAAATTATTTATATTATATAAAATTAATGTTATATTAAATTTATATTATATTATATTATATTAATATTACATTATATTATATTATATTATATTGTTATATTAAATTATATTATATTTATATTATATTATATTATATTATATTATATTATATTATATTATATTATATTATATTATATTGTATGTTATATTTTGTTATATTATGTTATATTAATATTATATTGTATTATATTATATTATATTGTATTAAATTATATTATATGTTATATTTTGTTATTCATTCATTCATTCATTTTCTTTTCGGCTTAGTCCCTTTATTAATCCGGGGTCGCCACAGCGGAATGAACCGCCAACTTATCCAGCTGTTTTATGCAGCGGATGCCCTTCCAGCTGCAACCCAACACTGGGAAACACCCATACACACTCACTCACAAACACACACTATGGACAATTTAGCCTACCCAATTCACCTATAGCGCATGTCTTTGGACTGTCGGGGAAACCGGAGCACCCAGAGGAAACCCACGCAACCACGGGGAGAACATGCAAACTCCACACAGAAATGCCAACTGACCCAGCTGAGACTCAAACCAGCGACCTTCTTGCTGTGAGGCGAACGTGCTACTCACTACGCCACCGTGGCGCCCTATATTAATATTATATTATATTAATATTACATTATATTATATTATATTATATTATATGTTATATTTTGTTATATTATTTTATATTATATTACATTATATTATATTATATTACATTATATTATAAGTCTGTAATTATTAAATTTCACTCAATTGATAAATTTCAGTTTCTCTGTTTGCCACTTGTAAAATTCTGAATGAACACACAGGAAAATTCCACATCTGTGGTTCCTCTAAATGATAATCACTGCGGTGATGAAAGCAGCTTACAAGAAACTTTCTTTGAACTTTAAATGCCATTGCAGTCAGCACATGCTATAGTATGATGCATTTTCCCCTAACTCTGATGCCTCTGGCCGCCCACTCGTAAACGCGTCAGTAAATTTAGATCATCGCAGACAGGAAGATGCAGTTTAAGTCTGTTTAACACTGGAGCATGTGTTCATAACGTGTTTATTCTAGAGTAGGGCTGGGCGGTACTTAATTTAATTTCAATCTATGAGAAAGTTTATTTCACGATAACAATATATTTTACGATAGAATTGTTTTAAAAATAAAGATAGGATTTCAGAAAATGTACAGAAATAAAATCTAAATATTTAAGAAAGGAAAAGGATCTTCTTTGATTATTTTGTATTTTTTGTAACCTTATAAATATAGTAAGCAAAACATGACTTTAGATTAAATTACAAATTCTTATATTTCAGTTTTATGTGGACAGACGTTATTATTATTTTTATTATTATTATTATAATCATTATTATTCATTAATTCATTCATTCATTTTCTTTTCGGCTTAGTCCCTTTATTAATCTGGGGTCGTCAAAGCGGAATGAACCGCCAACTTATCCAGCATTTGTTTTACACAGCGCATGCCCTTCCAGCTGCAACCCATCTCTTGGAAACATCCATACACACTCATTCCCATACCGCCGAACCACCAGGGGCCGCCCCTTGCTCTTAAATGTGAGTCAGTTCTGTGCTTTGGGTTTATTTAGGCATGAAACACTTTGAAATAAATATAAAAACGGCGGGATTCCCTTTCCTTTTCATTACAGGTGCCGTCGCTCCTCCTGTGCAATCCTCAGTACAGTCATAAAGCGGTGCGTGACTGTCAGACGCGCTCCATAGTGATAAACACACGCTGTTTCCCAAACCCATTCTGTACACGCGATCTGAAGCGGAGCGAGAGTCTGGGTTTAGGGTGCGTGTTTGAACAGACATATACACATAATTAATAATAATAACAGCTAAAGATGTCCATCTTGATGGGTGCTTTCCAAACACAACTAATTTGTCCTAAATGAGCATAAAGCGTGAGGAAAGCAGTCGAATGCTTCATTATAACATCATTATAATGTATTTTAAAGTGACACCTCTGTCATTTAATGTAATCAAACGAAAAATCAAAATAAATGAGATTAATTTGTTGCTCTTTGAAGAAAAGGTTAATGATATTTAATAATTCTATTTCTTTATAATGTTAATTATCTGAACTATTTGGGGCGGGGTGGGGGAGATCCCTTTACACATTTACACATCCCAATGTTGACAGGTATGGACTAAACGATAGGCTAGAAATCTGTGAATTTCTTCGCATGCAGATTCCGTGTGGGCCTACTAATCAAGTCAACGAATCGCTTCTTTACAGTGTAGTAATGTAAATAAAAAATAGTCTGTGTGTAAATGTTAATATATATTTCCATAATATCAATGAACTCTTCTGTTTGTGTGTATTTGTAACTAGGAAAGGCAAGTTTATTTCTATAGCACATTTCATACAGTAGCAATTCAGAGTGCTTTACATATATAAAATAAAAGAGACGGGTATAAGAAAATAAAGACAATTAATTAGAAATGAAAAAGAAAAGAAAGCGATTTGTGGGCCGTAGCACAGTGCTCATTAGGTAAAGGCACAGCTAAACAGATGTGTGTTCATTCCTGATCTGAATGTGCCTAATGTTGGAGCACATCTGATCATTTCTGGAAGCTGATTCCAGCAGCAGGGGGCGCTGTTAGTAGCTGATTCACCCTGCTCTTACTGAACTCCTGGAGTTTCTAGTTTATATGATCCTAAAGATCTGAGTGATCTGTTAGGTTTGTGTTCAGTGAGCATATCTGTAATGTATTGAGGCCCTATAGGCCATTTAGAGATTTATAGACAAGTAGTAATACTTTAAATCTATTCTGAATGTAACTGGGAGCCAGTGTAGAGACCTGAGGACAGGTGTGATGTACTCTGATTTCCTGGTTCTGGTCAGAAACCTATGGAAACCACCGCTTGTTTGCACAAACACACACCTGTCTATTTACTTACAGCGAATCAAGTCAACGAAACGCTTATTTACAGTGTAGTAATGTGAATACATATATATTTTAATTGTCTATTAATAGGGCAACTTGGTGGCGCACTTGGTAGGGCTGTCGCCTCACAGCAAGAAGGTCGCTGGTTCGAGTCTCGGCTGGGTCAGTTGGTGTTTCTGTGTGGAGTCTGCATGTTCTCCCCGTGTTGGTGTGGGTTTCCTCCGGGTGCTCCGGTTTCCCCCACAGTCCAAACACATGCGGTACAGGTGAATTGGATCGGCTAAATTGTCCATAGTGTATGAGTGTGAATGAGTGTGTATGGGTGTTTCCCAGAGATGGGTTGCAGCTGGAAGGAGATCCACTGCGTAAAACATATAAGGATAAATTGGCGGTTCATTCCGCTGTGGTGACCCCAGATTAATAAAGGGACTAAGCTGAAAAGAAAATGAATGAATGAATGGTCTATTAATGCATTAATATACCTTACCATTATATCTGAGGTGTGTGTGTGTGTAAACTGGTAACCACCGCCTGTTTGCACAAACACACATCAGTGCCTGTCAGACTCTCGTCCACCTGTGGCTGTATCTCTGTATGAAAGATCTTCATTAACTCTATTGAGAAAAGGGAAGTGACGCAATCATGAGAAACTGAACATCTGGACCCGTGCGTTCAGCTAAACGCTCAGAATAGTGTTTACGAACACACACACAAACACACACACACACACACACACACACACACACACACACACACACTGAGCTTTGTTTAGCGTTCCTCCTGTCGTCATCATTACTAATGCTCTACTTTAACTCTGACCTGTTAGACGATTGAGAACAATCCTCTACGGGAAGTTTTCTCAGACCACATCAATGTAGGTTGTGAATTTCCATCGTTTTAGGGGCGTCCCCTGGCGCTCCACCCGTCCCCTGCATATATCAATCAGTTATTCTCTGCCCAAAAACCACACATTTCCCCATCGAGTGTCAACCGCCCCTCAATATAACGAAACAAACACATCTACTTGAGTCACACTTGTAAACGTCTGGCTGTAAAGATGTAAAGTATTCAACCAACTTTTACAAGTTAACCTCCCTCATCAGAATCAGAAAGAGATTTATTGCCAGTTATGAATTCGTTTTGGTGACAGAGCTTCTACAGTGCGACAGAATTACAGAGACAGGACAGAAAACAGATAATAAATATATACAAAAAATAGAATTAAGTGTTAAATACAGATATACAGATGGACAAGTGTATGTACAGGTGTATTATCATATACAGCGTTATATGTGCAGCTGGCATGTAAAGTGTGTTAATTAAGTGTATGTGTGTGTAAAGCTGGATTTATACTTTCGCCTGGCCTCCGCTGAGTGCGCGCGCACCTCGCGAAACAGACGAGGCTTTTATACTCGCCGCGTTCGCCGTTGTGATATTCTTTAAAGCGACAGGGGGCGCTCAAATTAAACTGACCGTAAAGTCAGACAGAAAAACAGAGAAAAAGAAAGTTTCAGGAACTACGTCATAACATTAATATTATTGATGTTTATTAAACTAGTTATTTTTATTATTTTTATCAATTATTTTAATGATTATAAAGATTTTTGTAACCATTCAAGATTTTTTTAAATCAAACTTTGATGCATCACTTGCTTTGGTTCATATCTCGGACAGTTTTACCTTATTAAAGTGTATTAAAATATTATTGACAACAGAACATGGGTTCCTCAACAAATATATATTTATTATGGCAAGAATAAAAGCAAAAAGTACACTTACTAAATAATACAGATGTTTTTTATTTATTTAGCCGCTCCACAATTCACACAGTACTGTCTGGCTAGTTTTTGTCCTCTTCTCATGCTAAAAAGGCAATAATAATCCAAAATTCCTGACCATAATCACCATAAAGCCTAGAAAAACTGCATCATGTTGTAAACCGATTGGTTCAAATATTCCTGTCCAGTTATCAAAGACATCATTCGTTACTTCATTATAGTTTTGTAACTATTAAATTGTTTTAAATTCAGTTGTAATATATACATCAGTGTTAAACCTGTGACTGGTGGAAAAACATATTCAGTAATTGTGTATCTGTGTCTCCATTGGCCTCTTTTGGCTTTAATAAACTCTCAGGTTTTTCTAAACCTTTTAACTTAAATTTTCCTCGTTTCTCACTGCTGTTGCAATTTCTAGCCAAGAATTATTGATCATCTGGTTATGTCTGTGATCACTGATCATAAAGGTGTCTGTACAGTCGTACCTGTTTCAGACAAAATCTCTTCAAAGTGGTTCATATTCAACTCAAATCAGACGCGGCGCTGCGCGCGCTGTTCACAGAGTCTCAAAAAAATCTGTGCGCTCCGCCAGCCGAAACCATGTCGCGCACACTCAAAGCGAACATCTGGTAACTCCGCGATGACGTCATATTTGCCGCGCACACTCAAGCGAACTAGCGGACGCGTCGAGTATAAATCAGCCTTAGGAGTGTATAGCAAGTAGTGATGTTGGTTCCACGATTATCATCATCAAGTGTTCATGAGATGGATTGCCTGAGGGAAGAAACTGTTTCTGTGTCGGGCTGTTCTGGTGCGCAGTGCTCTGTAGCGTCCACCAGAAGGGAACAGTTCACAGAGGCAGTGTGCTGGGTGTGAGGGGTCCAGAGGGATTCCGGCAGCCCTTCTGCTCGCTCTGGATAAGTACAGTTCTTGGAGAGTAGGGAGGGTTGTAGCAATGATTCGTTCAGCAGTCCCAACTATTCCACGTAGTCTTCTGAGGTCAGATTTGGTAGCTGAGCTAAACCAGACAGTTATTGAAGTGCAGATGACTGATTCAATGATGGAGGTGTAGAACTCTTCACTGCTTCATCTCTGGTCCATCTGCACACTTCCAGTAATATCCAGTCCAAACCCGATCCAAAAGGTTTTTACCTGCACAATTAAATTCAAAACCGCCCAATCTGGCAACCTTTGCTCGCTGCTGTTGTTTGTGGGCGGGGTTGGGGGTTTCGAATCTCCCGGGGCTGCGCGTGCACAAATGGGCGGGGCTTATGTTTCGTGTTCAGGTCATGCCGAAACGGCTAAAGACTCGATTCGTTTGAGGAACTCTGAGTCGACTCTTTTATAGATGAATCAATAGTTTTAAACACTGTGCACTTTCAGATGTAACCCTCAGCTGGACATTTCACTGCACTCAGAGCTGTGCTACACACTGATGAAGATCATTCTCAATAACCCATAATAGGGGCTCTTTAAACAATCCAAAAAATAAACACAACGCAAAATTGTCCCCCCCCACACACACATGCTTAAACACAGTGTAAATTTGTGAAACAAAAAAGTGCCCTCTTATAATTTGTCAGATTCAATTCATACTGAAGCACTGTGATTATATACAGTATTATATAAAGTATAAAGCAGGTTAAACTCCCTCATATGATCATTACAGCGCAAATGAACTCCAAAGTAAAGCTGTGTATATGCATTACTTCAGAATTATAACAACAAATCAGATCAGGTCCATGAGTTGTTGCATAATTGGTTCATTTTGCAAGTATGTAATAAATAACCCAGCATTTTAAAAGTGTAATATAATGAGTTATAATAGTTAATAGTGGAATAGTTGCTCCAAAATGCATTCATTGTTTTAAGTGAATTTTTACGTATATCTTTCGAATGCTGCTATCGAGTCGCATTTATACATATAGCACTTTATAATGTAGATTGCGTCTCTATAAGTGCTGTGTATGAGTGTTTTCCAGTAGTGGGTTCCAGGTGGAAAGGCATCCACTGTATAAAACACATGTTGGAATAGTTGGCGGTTCATTCCGCTGTGGTGACCCCTGATAAATGAGGGATTAGCCGTAGGAAAATGAATGAATGATATTATATCTTTCGGATGCGCCTGATGAGTCGCCTTTATGCGTTGTAGATTACACTCTAAAAATGCTGGGTTGTCGTAACCCTACATTGGGTCAATTATGGATGAAGCCATTTAATTTTAATGACAAATTGGTTTATTTTATTAAATTTAAATGACACTTTTTAACCCAAGGATGATCAGCATTTATAGAGCCTTAATCCAACAGTGGGTTAATTATGGATGAAACCAACAACTGGTTCATTTTATAAAATTGAAATGACATTTTTTAACCCAAGGATGATCAGGCAGGGCGGCAAATATATATTGTCAAGCAGGGCGTTTGAATACATCACTTTATTAATAATGTCATCTTAATTCTCTGTATGATGCTGATTACTTTCATCTTCTAGTGGAGTTTGATTGATGAACTCATCAATTTCGTCACGAGTCTCTCAGTGGTTTCACGTTTTCAGCTCGTTTGCCTCCTGTGTGTGCTGTTGTGTAAATATATATGCGCTTTCTTTGCTACTAAAATTATTATTATTAGCATGGCTATACAAGCAACCTGGCTGCACAGTAGTTTAAGTGACGTGCAGGGTTATTTGGGTTGACGGGAACAGTTGCATGATAGTCATTTTGTGTATGATGGGTTTACTCAACTGGTAAAAAATCCCTGATGGACTCATTCCAGTTTAAATAATCCCCAACACAATCACCGATCTGGAGGATCAAATATAAAATACTGAGGACATGAGTATAAATATATATATATGTATATTATATTTTATCCTCCTGATCGGTGATGATGTGTATGTGTGTGTGTGTATATATATATATATATATATATATATATATATATATAGATAAATATATATATATATATATATATTCATTCATTCATTCATTCATTTTCTTGTCGGCTTAGTCCCTTTATTAATCCGGGGTTGCCACAGCGGAATGATCCGCCAACTTATCCATACACACTCATTCACACTCATACACTACGGACAATTTAGCTTAGCCAATTCACCTGTACCACATGTGTTTGGACTTGTGGGGGAAACCGGAGCACCCGGAGGAAACCACGGGGAGAACATGCAAACTCCACACAGAAATGCCAACTGACCCAGCCGAGACTCGAACCAGCGACCTTCTTGCTGTGAGGTGAACGTGCTACACACTACGCCACCGTGGCGCCCATATATATATATTTATATATATATATGTGTATATATTTATATATGTATATATATGTAGCAACCATGCAGTGACTATCGAAAATACCCTAGCAACACCACAAACGCACACACACACACACACACCTCGTATGCCGTCTTCTGCTTGAAAAAACA
>CAIGQQ010038154.1:390978-402602 GCA_903798035.1 Danio albolineatus
CAGTAATGATTGTTTTTGCTGGTTGCTAGGGTGTTGCTATGCATTTGCGACTATCCTTGTTGATCACTAGGGTCTCTATGTGGTTGCTAGGATAATTTCTATGTTGCTAAGAGGTTCCTATTTTGGTAATTACAATAATGCTTTGCAGTAATGATTGCTCTTGTTGGTTGCTAGGGTGTTGCTATGCATTTGTGACTATACTTGTTGATCACCAGGGTCTCTATGTGGTTGCTAGGATGATTACTACAGTATGTTGCTAAGAGGTTCCTAATTTGGTCGTTACAATGATGCAATTGAAGTTATGACTGCTCCTGTTGGTTATTAAGGTGTTGCTATGCATTTGTGGCTATCCTTGTTGATCACTAGGGTCTCTATGTGGTTGCTAGGATAATTTCTATGTTGCTAAGAGGTTGCTATTTTGGTAGTTACAATAATGCTTTGCAGTAATGATTGTTTTTGCTCGTTGCTAGGGTGTTGCTATGCATTTGTGACTATCATTCTTGATCACTAGGGTCTTAATGTGGTTGCTAGGATGTTTTTTATGTTGCAAAGAGGTTGCTGTTTTGGTTGTTACAATGATGAGTTGCAGTTACGACTGTTCATGTTTGTTGCTAGGGTGTTGCTTTGCAGTTGTGACTGTCTTTACTGATCACCAGGGTCTCTATATAGTAGCTAGGATGCATTTTTGTTGATAATAGGTTGCTATTTTGATTGTTACAATGATGCTTTGCAGTTACAACTGATCTTGTTGGTTGCTAAGCTGTTGCTATGCATCTGTGACTATCCTTGTTGATCACTAGGGTCTCTATGTGGTTGCTAGGATGATTTCTATGTTGCTAAGAGGTTGCTGTTTTGGTTGTTACAATGATGATTTGCAGTTATGATTGCTCTTGTTGGTTGCTAAGGTGTTGCTATGCATTTGTGACTATACTTGTTGATCACCAGGGTCTCTATGTGGTTGCTAGGATGATTACTACAGTATGTTGCTAAGAGGTTCCTATTTTGGTCGTGACAATGATGCAATTGAAGTTATGACTGCTCTTGTTGGTTGCTAAGGTGTTGCTATGCATTTGTGACTATCCTTGTTGATCACTAGGGTCCCTATGTGGTTTCTAGGATGATTTCTATGTTGCTAAGACGTTGCTATTTTGGTAGTTACAATAATGCTTTGCAGCTATGATTGTTTTTGCTGGTTGCTAGGGTGTTGCTATGCATTTGTGACTATCCTTGTTGATATCTAGGGTCTCTATGTGGTTGATAGGATCCTTTTTATGTTGCAAAGAGGCTACTATTTAGGTTGTTACAATGATGCATAGCAGTTATGACTGCTCTTGCTGGTTGCTAAGGTGTTGCTATGCATTTGTGGCTATCCTTGTTGATCACCAGGGTCTCTATGTGGTTGCTAGGATGATTTCTATGTTGCTAAGAGGTTGCTATTTTGGTAATTACAATAATGCTTTGCAGTAATAATTGTTTTTGCTCGTTGCTAGGGTGTTGCTATGCATTTGTGACTATCATTGTTGATCACCAGGGTCTTAATGTAGTTGCTAGGATGCTTTTTATGTTGCAAAGAGGTTGCTGTTTTGGTTGTTACAATGATGAGTTGCAGTTACGACTGTTCGTGTTTGTTGCTAGGGTGAATTTTAGTTTTTTATTTAGATTTTTAATACATGCTTAATTAAATTCATGAATATGTTTTTACGGGTTCAGTTAAAGTAAATAACCTGGTCACGTTTGTGAAACATGGTTATGTGAACATAAATGAATGAATTAAATTAAAATTACAGTGCATTAATCTTAGGACAACAGAATCACAAAACGCACAGCCCAATGTTGTCAGAAAACTTTCAAATATGTTGGTTAGTGTTTATTCCCAGTATGGTCAATGTTTGCTAATTAATCAGATGCAGTGTTTACAGTGTCTGGATAATGATAAGGAATCTGCTGTTTCTGCATGAAGCTTTCTCAAGCGTAGAAACGAGTCTAATCGATCACGATGCACATCTCCAGCAGTGTTTCTCTGTCTGTGTGCTGTGTAGGAGGGAGGATCTGACTCTTCCCGTCATTCCAGACGAGTCTGATCCTGCAGAGAATCATCAGATCTCCTGCTCACAGACGCCTGCGCTCGTGCTGACATCACAACACTGCAGATCAGCGATGGAGAGAGATTCATCAGTTAATCTCACTGCATTTCAGCATTGATTTGGCTCTCCTACACTGTAAAACATATCTGTATATTAGCAGCTTTCCATATTTTGCCATTCATGTTTTTTTTCCAGTTCATTAGCGGTGGTGAACTGCATTATGGGATGTTGATCTCTGCTCTGTCCACTTCTGATGCTGAAATTCAACTCTAGAGTTTAACAACGTGACTTTTATTCAAATAATAATATAAATTTATAAGAAATAATACAGAAATTAGTCTGTAAAATAGCAGAAAATGTGCTGCAGTTTATTACAAGGTGTCTGTAGCGTAATATACAACACCAACACAGACAATACAGCACTGCAGACTAATAATAATAATTTCTTACATAATAATGAAACAATAAAACATTATTCATTCATTCATTTCCTTTTCGGCTTAGTCCTTTTATTAATCCGGGGTGGCCACAGCGGAATGAACTGCCAACTTATCCAGCATTTGTTTTACACAGCGGATGCCCTTCCAGCCACAACCCATCACTGGGAAACATCCATACATTCGCATTCACACACATACACTACGGACAATTTAGCCTACCCAATTCATCTATAGCGCATGTGTTTGGACTGTGGGGGAAACCGGAGCACCCGGAGGCAACCCACACCAACACGGGGAGAACATGCCCCACAGAAACACCAAATGACCCAGCCGAGGCTCGAACCAGCGACCTTCTTGCTGTGAGGCGACAGCACTACCTATTGCGCCACCGTGTTGCCCCAATAAAACATTACAATAATAATAATAAAACATTTCTATAGCACTTTTCTGGACACTTAAAGCCCTGCTCAGCTTCAATGGGCGACCATGTAAGAGCTGCAGAGAGCTCGTTAAAAACTATTGAACATGGCAATAAAAGTCCCTTTTTACAACTTTTCAAGAATAAAGATGCCAGAAGAGAGATAAAGGACCCATAATGCAATTCAAAAGCAGAAATAAATGGGAAAATATATATTTTTACAGTGTATTATTCATCTTAAAGTACAATTTACAGTCATTTCAAAGGCTTAACTAGGTTGATTAGGCAAGCCACAACAGTGGTTTGTTCTGTAGCCAATCGAAAAAAAATGTTTCTTCATTTTGACTACAAATATTGGTCATAAAAATGTATTTAAAACTGTAAAACTGCTTCTATTCAAGCCAAACTAAAGAGAAATCAGACTTTATCCAGAAGAAAAATATTATGGCAAATATCCCTGATCTATATTAGGCGTGGGACGATAACCGTTTTCAAGGTTGACAATAAACTGAATTTTAATAGTAATGCAGAGGCTGTTTATAAGAAGTCAAGTCAGCGGCTCAGTCTCCTCCGCAAGCTGAGAAGTTTTAATGTTCACAGACTTTAAATATGCATATAGATCATTGATAGAGAGTGTTCGCACATACAATATTGTTTCATGTTTTGGTAACACTCAAACAGAAGAAGAAATTATCGCAAATTATCAATCAGGCAAATAAGAGAACTGGTCACAAACAACATTCACTGCAGACTCTATTTGATTCCTTCATGGAAAAAACAGCAAGTGCGATTCTTATAGATAACACACACCCTGTTCACTCAGCTTTTGAGGTGTTACCATCAGGACGCAGGTTTAGAACTCCTAAAGCCAGAAGAAATGTTTATAAAAAGTCATTTATCCCAATTGCAGTTTTTGTCTTAAATCGAATCACTGTTTGAAGTGAATGAGATTGTTGTCAAGAATGATGTGCAGTAATCTGCATGGGGCTAATCTGTTTTTTTAATTTTTACTTATGTTGTTGTCTTGAGTGTTGTTATTGTATGTATGCAATTGTTGTCTTAAATCGAGTGTTAAAGACAAATTTCCTTTCTGTGCCAAGCAGAACAGACAATAAAGTTTAAAGAGCCCATATTATGGATTTTTGAAAATGACCTTCCATGCAGTGTGTTACACAGCTCTAAGTAAAGTGAAATGTCCAGCTAAGGCTTAAATCTGAAAGTGCAAAGTGTTTAAAACTATTGATTCATATATAAAAGAGTCGACTCATTGTTGTTTAAATGAATCGTTATTAGAACGAGTCTTTAGCCGTTTCGGCTTGACGTCAACGCGAAACATAATAGTTGCGCACGCAGACCCCGGGAAATTTGAACTGCCCGGCCCCGCCCACAGACAGGAAGGAAAAGTGGAAGACAACAAGCACTGTATTGCAGTAAGTGTTGTAGCATAACCAGCGGGACAGCAGTGACGTGTGATCTGAGTAATATCTAAGTAAATCTTTATACTGTTTGATGGCAGTATAAAGATTTAGAGAGAAGTTATTGACAGCTTTTAGTATTGGTTTTCACGTTTTGCTCTTTGTAGACGGTCCCTAAGGATCGGTCTCTCTGCCGCCTGCACAGAGTTTAATATGATGCGTCCAGCGCGTAGGCAAAGCTCATTTTTAGGAAAATAAGGTTGTAGGTGATTGTATACATTGCGACGGTTAAAAAGAGGTGCTGTTTGTGTAGGAACAATGTTTCGGTCATGAGTTATTGATCCGGAAAACACGACTGCTGCTAACTTTTCTAAACTCATCGGCATTCCGGTTAAATCATGACCCGCGGACGCTGTGCTCTGAAGTGCGAGGGAAAAGCTGTGTTATTTTCCCTACCTGGAAATCTCTTTTCCCTACCTGGAGTGGTTGAGGTTTATTTTTGGTAAAATACCTGAGAATTATAGCCCCAACACGGTGCTGTGTTCGCGTCATCTCTCTGAAGAGAGCTACACAAATCTACCAGCTTACGACGCGGGATTTGTTGCACGGTTGTTGTTAAAGGATGGATCAATACCCAGTTTATTTGGACCAGCATGTTCTTCCAGTCCAGTTCACTGTAACAAGGTAAATATGGATGTAGTTGTCTGTATTGTGTTTGCTCCGTGCAGCATGTAGCGGTAGCCATTTAGCTTACTGCCGAATGTTACTATTTGTTGGCTTACAATAGTCCATGAAGTGTTAATTATTACTGAATGTTTGTTGTTATGATGAAGAATATAGCAATACGCTGTTGTACAAAAGCAGTGATTTGTTTTCAATATGTTCTGGCATTGGGACGTAACGTGGTGGACGTAACGTGGTGGACGTGACGTGGTGACGTGACGTGGTAGCGTCACGGAAAGGAGGTGCTTGGGAAAAAGACTCGCTCAGACGATTCATATGGGAGTCGGTGGGAAAATGAGGTAAAAATAAATAGATATTATAAGACATCGAAAGTGTTTTTTAACCTTGCATACATATCATCCTGTTGTTTGGGACTTCAAAAAGTGAAATTTAACCGTTCTCAACCCACCATATGGGCTCTTTAAAGTAAGTGAGTAAGTAAGGTTTACCGCGGTTTGGAAAAGTCAAGGTTTTTACATTTTCTGCTATACCGTTCCTAAGGTATGTGTAAGATATTTTTTTAGGACAACAGTATCTTCAGCAGAAAAGAAATCCAAAGATGCTGATTTAAATCAGAAAGAAATGAAAGAAATCAGTGTTTTTGAAAGAAATCGGTGAAGGAAATCAGTGTTTGTGAAACTAATGACGACAGCAGAAGTCAATGATTCATAGGAGTTATCTAGCCTGACATGTTTACTGCTCCAACATATATTAAATGTTAAATATATTGCGTTCAGAGGGGGCAAAAGTTGTTGTTTTTTACCCAGACATTTAAAAGGAATATATATTTAGAGCAGTAAACACAATACTGTGAAACTGTGACATTTTTACCCAATTATACCATCAGAATCTTCTACCGGCCCACGCCTAATCTATATATTAGACAACAAATGATAATAATACTTTCACAGAAGTGTGTTTTCTTCTTTGAAGCTCAGTAAAGGACAAGCATCATTTAATGTCAACACACGTACACATTTTAAACACACATATATATCAGGAGCTGAAGGCTGGCTGGCACACAATTACAGCGCTATCTTGTCCTGCCCACAGTCATCATCACGGTATAATTGGGGTAATTATGTCTTCTAAAGCACCAAAATTTGGCTTCAATTTGCGCGGCGTCTGCTTGCTTCCCGGAGCAACTGAGCAAATGTGGAGCCTGCAGACTGGGTGGTCCCCCGGGGGCCCGCCATTTACCTCTGGGTCCCGTCGGTCAACACTTCTGGGACAAAGACGCTTTAGACGCACTGGTGCCTTAAATGTTACCACACACACACACACACACACACACACACACACACTCATCCCCCAATCTGTCTGAGTCCAGTTTAATCACAACACTTCACAATGGACATGCTGTAAGATGGTCATGACATGCTAGTTAATGAATACACCGTGATATTTACATGCATGTTAAAGGATACCGCAGTATTACCATGGTAGCTTTAAACACCCAGCTCAAAGTACACTTTAAAAATGCAAAATGTTGGGTTGTTTTAACCCATAGATGGTAACATGTTGGGTTAAACAATTGAATTAAAAGTGTATTTAAAACAAATGAACAGATTGGGGTAGTTTATGTTTAAACAACCCAGCAATAGGGTTGGAGTGTGGCGTTAAAATAAGTTGGACGCCAGAATAGCTAATTAGCCAATTATTACATCGGAATGACAAAAACGTACATTGAAATGGTCTGCTAAGTATTATTAAATATTATTAAATATAATAATAGTGAATAATACATTGTTTAAACATTGTGGAAACGTTATTGCAACGTTTATAAAACGTTCATCCAAAGATATTTGAGTTTAATAATACATTAAACAAGATTACGATCATTTTATTAACTTTAATATAACTATACTACTCTTTTTGTTAACATTTGAGCAATAGGGTTGGAGTGTGGCGTTAAAAAAAGTTGAGTAGCTAATTAGTTACCAAATATTACATTGGAATGACAGAAATGTACATTGAAATGGCCTGCTGAGTACATATAATTAATAAATATTATTAAATATAATAATAGTGATTTCCCAGTGATGGGTTGCAGCTGAAAGGGCATCCGCTGCGTAAAACAAATGCTGGATAAGTTGGCGGTTCATTCCACTGTGGCGACCCCAGATTAATAAAGGGACTAAGCTGACAAGAAAATGAATGAATGAATAATAATAGTGAATAATACATTGTTTAAATATTGTGGAAATGTTCATCCAAAGATATTTGAGTTTAATAATACATTAAACAAGATTACGATAATTTTATTAACTTTAATATAACTATACTACTCTTTTTGTTAACATTTGAGCAATAGGGTTGGAGTGTGGCGTTAAAAAAAGTTGAGTAGCTAATTAGTAACCAAATATTACATTGGAATGACAGAAATGTACATTGAAATGGCCTGCTGAGTACATATATTTAATAAATAATCTGTTTAGCTGTGCCTTTACTGAATGAGCACTGTGCTACGACCGACAGATCGCACTATTGTGTCTTTCTTTTCTTTTTCATTCTTTTATAACTTGTTTTTACTCATTTTAATCTGTTTTTATGTTTTTTTATTATTTGTTTTTATTTTCTTATACTTCAATTTTATTTCTGTTTATGTAAAGCACTTTGAATTGCCATTGTGTATGAAATGTGCTATAGAAATAAACTTGCCTTGCCTTGCCTTAAATATTATTAAATATAATAATAGTGATTTCCCAGAGATGGGTTGCAGCTGGAAGGGCATCCGCTGCGTAAAACAAATGCCGGATAAGTTGGCGGTTCATTCCACTGTGGCGACCCCAGATTAATAAAGGGACTAAGCTGACAAGAGAATGAATGAATGAATAATAATAGTGAATAATGAATTGTTTAAACATTGTGGAAACGTTATTGCAACGTTAATAAAACGTTCATCCAAAGATATAGAGTTTTAATAATGTATTAAACAACATTACGATAATTTTTTTAACTTTAATATAACTATACTACTCTTTTTGTTAACATTTGAGCAATAGGGTTGGAGTGTGGCGTTAAAAAAAAGTTGAGTAGCTAATTAGTTACCAATTATTACATTGGAATGACAAAAACGTACATTGAAATCGCCTGCTAAGTACATATAATTAATAAATATTATTAAATATAATAATAGTGATATCCTAGAGATGGGTTGCAGCTGGAAAGGCATCAGCTGCGTGAAACAAATGCTGGATAAATTGGTGGTTCATTCCACTGTGGCGACCCCGGATTAATAAAGGGACTAAGCTGACAAGAAAATGAATGAATGAATAATAATAGTGAATAATTAATTGTTTAAACATTGTGGAAACGTTATTGCAACGTTAATAAAACGTTCATCCAAAGATATAGAGTTTTAATAATGTATTAAACAACATTACGATAATTTTATTAACTTTAATATAACTATGCTACTCTTTTTGTTAACATTTGAGCAATAGGGTTGGAGTGTGGCCTAAAAAAAAGTTGAGTAGCTAATTAGTTACCAATTATTACATTGGAATGACAAAAACAGACATTGAAATGGCCTGCTAAGTACATATAATTAATAAATATTATTAAATATAATAATAGTGATTTCCCAGAGATGGGTTGTGGCTGGAAGGGCATCCGCTGCGTAAAACAAATGCTGGATAAATTGGCGGTTCATTCCACTGTGGCGACCCCAGATTAATAAAGGGACTAAGCTGACAAGAAAATGAATGAATGAATAAAAATAGTGAATAATACATTGTTTTAACATTGTGGAAACGTTATTGCAACGTTAATAAAACGTTCATCCACAGATATAGAGTTTTAATAATGTATTAAACAACATTACGATAATTTTATTAACTTTTAAAAACTATGCTACTCTTTTAGCTAACATCTGAGCATCGCTAACGTAATTTCCGTAGCATAACCAAACAAACGTTATTTTAACGTTCGCATAACATACAAAAACGTACATTGAAATGGTCTGCTAAATACATATAATTAATGATTACTATTAAAAATAATAATAGTGAACAATACATTGTTTAAACATTGTGAAAACGTTATTGCAACGTTTATAAAACGTTCATCCAAAGATATTTGAGTTTAATAATATATTAAACAAGATTACGATCATTTTATTAACTTTAATATAACTATACTACTCTTTTTGTTAACATTTGAGCAATAGGGTTGGAGTGTGGCGTTAAAAAAAGTTGAGTAGCTAATAATTGGAATGACAAAAACGTACATTGAAATGGCCTGCTAAGTACATATAATTAATAAATATTATTAAATATAATAATAGTGATTTCCCAGAGATGGGTAGCAGCTGGAAGGGCATCCGCTGCGTAAAACAAATGCTGGACAAGTTGGTGGTTCATTCCACTGTGGCGACCCCAGATTAATAAAGGGACTAAGCTGACAAGAAAATGAATGAATGAATAATAATAGTGAATAATACATTGTTTTAACATTGTGGAAACGTTATTGCAACGTTAATAAAACGTTCTTCCAAAGATATTGAGTTTTAATGATATATTAAACAACATTACGATGATTTTAGTAACTTTTAAAAACTATACTACTCTTTTAGCTAACATCTGAGCATCGCTAACGTTATTTACGTAACATAACCAAACAAACGTTACTTTAACGTTAGCATAACAAACAAAAACGTTCTGAGAGTAACGTAAGCGTCTTCATAACTTCTTAATTTGCCTAGTAAAACATCCTACACGTTTGATTTTTTGTTGTTGTTACTTGTAATTTGAGGAAAATGAGTTGTTATTAACTTTAGTTTGTTTGAACAGCATTAAATAAAGCTGAAAGTAGTTCATACCGGCGATCAAGCAGAGCAGCAGCGACTCCCGCACGAACTTCCAGCTCTTCTGTAAACTCGCGCCTCTGGGGTTCTCCATAATCCGCTTACTGAAGGAAAACCTGCATCTAAACACTCGCTAGCGCGCTACTTCTTCCTCCTCCCGCAGTGTATCTTTAACTCAGCCATGACTGCAGTCGAAAGCAACAGAGAGTCAGAAAAGTTCCTGCTTTTGCTCCATGCGCTGCACGTGTTGGCGTGTCCAGCGCTTCCTCTTTGTCTAGAACTTCTGGTTCTCCCGCGGCGCTGCGCTCTCTGGGTGTCCGCCCGACCCTCCCCCTGAGCCGGCACAGCGGCGGCCAGAGCCCGCCTGGAGGAACGGCTAGAAGGGATACAGCTGCGGATACTGACATCAATATTGTTTTTGTAACGCTGTACAACAATAATTAGTAATTTTACATACATTAATGTGAGGGTTAGGTTTAGGGTTGATGTGGGGGTTAATAAAAATAATTAAATAAATAATATCAATAGGTATAATTTCAGTTTTTACATTACTCTGATGGTTTGTTTAGGTTTGAGACGGGAGTAGGGCGGTAGGCTTTAATTTAATACAATTTAATTAATAATAATAATAATAATAATAATAATTATAATTATTACAATTTAATTGGTAATTTAATAAACAGAATAATGAATAATACTCTGTAAATATGAATAAACTCTGAAATATGAATAAATATAAATAAACTCTGAAATATGAGTAATACTCTGTAAATATGAATAAACTCTGAAATATGAATAAACATAAATAAACTCTGAAATATGAATAATACTCGGTAAATTACTGTTTTTACATTACTGCGATGTTTAGATTTAAGGTATGGTAGGGATAGATGTTGATAAATTACATTTTAATAGGTAATTTAATACATTAAATAGTTTTTTGTTAACTTCTGGCCGCAGCTGTATCCCTTTTAGCAACAACCTAGCGGCCACCTCCACATCACGACCCCCATCATCACCCTCATCAGTAACACGATCATTCTGGGAACTCGCTCGCCTTTCAAGAGCTGCAAATTGCGGCTCATCTTCTCGCCAATGACCCTGAAGACTAAATTTAGATCTCTCTTTAATCGTGTTTTCACGATTCTGCTTTGTATGCAGCATCATTGAGAGGAACAACAGGAGGAGTAAACAAGAGCAACACACACGTGCTCCAGAATGACACTATGATCATATGAGTAGCTTATGATAAATGTATTAGCCAATACGCTCAGGATGAAAGTTCACAAAAATTGTAATTAACTCAAGTGGTTCCAGACCTTTATGCGTTTCTTTCTTCTGTTAAACTCAAAAGGAGATATTTTGAAGAATGCTGAACACCTGTAACCATTGACTTCCACAGTAGAAAATACAAATAGTCTGCAAGTTGATGGTTCAACGTTCTTCAAAAGGTCTTCTCTTGTGTTCAGTAAAATAACCTCATGAAGGTTTGGAACAAGTAAAGGGTGAGAGAGCGATCCCAGAATTTCGATTAAACGCTCCCTTTAATAACCTCAGGTACCTGAAGACATAACATGAAGCCACTCTGCAGTGAATAGTGTTATTTTATTCATACTAAAGCAGGACTTTAATTAATCTGTTGTGTGCAGCAACCCTGAGATGAACAGCACGAGTAAACAAGAGCAGCTTAACACACACACACACACACACACACACACACACACACACACACACACA
>CAIGQQ010038154.1:402612-413095 GCA_903798035.1 Danio albolineatus
ACACACACACACACACACACACACACACACACACACACACACACACACAGATATTGGAAAAAAAACAACACACACATGCTCCAGACTGACGTTTATATGATCTTATTATTAGTTCATACACTTTATCTGTTGTTAAACACACCAATAATAACTAAAGTACACGATAGATGTTTCAACCAATCATATATTGATGTTCTTTGGACATTATTTATGCATATACAAACAATAATGTCTGGATGCAATGAATTAAAATGTGATGTTGGCACATATTTAATATTATCTTCAATCTCGTGTTTGGTTTAGCTTCCAATTATTCATATATTTTTAATAATAAATAGCTGTATGTTGTTCTTTATTAACTTCTTTGAATGTGATTAAATACATTAAAAACACCAGTGGAAAATATTTCAGTCCGCATGCAGTACCTTTTAGAACCACTAGGGACTAGGATTTAGACCATTTAGACAACACGATCGCCTCACATCAAGAAGGTCGCTGGTTCAAGCCTCGGCTGGGTCAGTTGGTGTTTCTGTGTGGAGTCTGCATGTTCTCCCCGTGTTGGTGTGGGTTTCCTCCGGGTGCTCCGGTTTCAGTCCAAACACATGCGCTATAGAGGAACTGATGAACTAAACTGCCTGTAGTGTATGAGTGTGAATGAGTGTGTATGGGTGTTTTCCAGTACTTTGTTGCAGCTAAAACATATGTTGGAATAGTTGGCAGTTCATTCCGCTGTGGCGACCGCTAATGAATAAAGGGACTAAGCTGAAGGAAAATGAATGAGTGAACGGCGGTAGTGTATGTGTGTGAATGAGTGTGTATGGGTGTTTCCTAGTGTTGGGTTGCGGCTGGAAGGACATCCACTGCGTAAAACATAAACTAGAATAGTTGGCGGTTCATTATGCTGTGGTGGCCAATGAATAAAGGGACTAAGCCGGAGGAAAACTAATTAATTAATGAATGACCGTAGTGTATGGGTGTTTCCCACTGCTGTGTTGCGGCGAAAAGGGCATCCGCTGTGTAAAACATATGCTAGAATAGTTGGCGGTTCATTCCTCTGTGGCGACCACTGACGAATAAAGGGACTAAGCTGAAGGAAAACGAATGAATGAATCAATGGCCGTAGTGTATGTGTGTTAATGAGTGTGTATGGGTGTTTCCCAGTGTTGTGTTGGGGCTAAAAGGGCATCCGCTGCGCAAAACATATGCTAGAATAGTTGATGGTTCATTCCACTGTGGCGACCGCTGATGAATAAAGGGACTAAGCTGAGGGAAAACGAATAAATGAATGGCCGCAGTGTATGTGTGTGAATGAGTGTGTATGGGTGTTTCCCAGTGTTGTGTTGTGGCTAAAAGGGCATCCACTGCTTAAAACATATGCTTGAATAGTTGTCGGTTCATTCCACTGTGGCAACTCCTGATAAATAAAGGGACTAAGTCGACGGAAAACGAATGGCCGTAGTGTGTGTGTGTAAATAAGTGTGTATGGGTGTTTTCCAGTGTTGGGTTGCGGCTGGAAGGACATCCACTGTGTAAAACATATGCTGGAATAGTTGGCGGTTCATTCTGCAGTGGCGAACGCTGATGAATATAGGGACTAAGCCGAAGGAAAACGAATGAATGGCTGTAGTGTATGTGAGTTAATGAGTGTGTATGGGTGTTTCCCAGTGTTGGGTTGTGGCTAAAAGGGCATTCGCTGCGTAAAACATATCCTGGAATAGTTGTCGGTTCATTCCACTGTGGCGACCCCTGATAAATAAAAGTACTAATTTGAAGGAAAAGGAATGAATGATGCACAATAAGCAATATTTGAAAAACGGTTTTGACCACAGACACACCTACAGCCAATCAGCAGTGAGGGGCGTGTCTAGTAACGACAGTGTGACATCAGAAAAGGGGCGTGGTCTTATTGTGTTATGGGCGTGTTTGGTCTCGTTTGGTAAAATTGGTTTAGTCCAACTTTAAGTGCTTCAGTCTCAGACACACAGAATAAATAAGACACAATCTCAACAACAGCGTTCCACAAATCAATGTGATCCTTTATTCATAAACCTAAGATCATAGATGTTGTATAAATACTCTAATATAATCTACATCCTTCAGTTATTTCAATAATAATAACAAACAAATACAATAATTATAAAAAATGCGACAAGATTATATTAAGAGGGCTGTACAAAAATAAATAACCTTTGGATATTCTGTACAAAAAGAGAGAAAAGAAAATAAAATAAAACAATTATCTCATTACAAAAACAATAAAACCTTCTCAGAAGGCAGGAGAGGACTACTTATGAAGTAGTAGCAGTAGAGAATCCCTCGCCGTATCACACAATCACACACATACATGAACACGTAAACACACTCTCTCCTCAGATATTGTAGAAGCCCTTTGCGTTCCCTCCCCATTACAAATACGATCCCTCTTGATCAGGTATGGCTTTGCAGAACGGTGATCAAACTAGGAAGCTAAACGTAAAGCTAGTTAAGCTTAGCTATGAGGGAAACTGCGTAATACCTGTCGTGGTGTTCGATTAGCAGCATGTGTGCCCGGCTGAGGTGAGATCGGCACTGATTTTGGCAAGAAAAGGACGTGTTCAATATGTGCTCCATGTGTTTGCGACGTTTAAATGGAGAACCACTAGAGGGCACTCTAGTGAACCAGTACTGCTCTCGACCCCGGCTAAACAATACTCCTACGTGTTATTTCATATGAAGAGTTTCGTTGAAAACGCGATAAACGCCATTTTTTGACATTTGGATTTGATAATTGTAAATCACTGTTCAGTCGTACCTTAATCTATATGTGAACTGCTGCCATTAACACAGTTTAAGAATGAACATTTTAGGCTACTACGAAATGTCTTTTTCACGAAACGCGATATCCACCAGACCAGTTTCTTTACAGAGTGTGATATAACAGTTATAGAACTGTTATATATAGAGCAGTATATGCACGAGCTCAGCGTCCCCTGGAGGAGAGTCACCGCCGGCGAAGTGCTCCGAGTTTGCTCATTGATTTAACGATAATATCAAAACAAAAAAACATGTTTTTAAAAAGAGGATTCACTAGGCTAACTAAAAACATTTGCCATTTAATTGTTTATACTGTAGGCGAGCTGTCAGTCACAGGCTACGTCCGTCTGTCAGTCAGAGAATCAAAGCTTCAGAGTCCAGCTAACCTCATGGATTTTGATGACGGATTGGAGCCGGTCATTCCAGCTGCATAATAATAATGATAATAATGATAATAATAATAATAATAATAATAATAGCTTATATGACGGGACGAGGCGAGCTTGTGTCCGTGGACTCGGTGCAACAGAAACTGCGCCATCGCGGCTCCGCCGGCTCTGATCATACAGGTTTGGTTTTCAGCAGCGGTGTTCAGGAGCCTCCACTCTTTCTGTAACGAGCTACAAGTCGTTTATTTAACTAACTTAATCGTACTTATCTATATTATAACTAATCACAATTAGTCTGAAGCTGTTTAAGGATGGTTGAAGCGATAAACATCCTGCAGTTAGTTTGCTCTGCAGCTCAGCCGGTATGTTGTTATCCGACCTTTTCATTCAGGGACTGGCCTGGATTACTGGCACACGCCATAGGCACATTATGTCTATTATGGCATTATGTGTTTGAATATTATGAATATTTACCATCTATTGATAAATTATTGTTAATTTTCCCACTGATGATCCAAAAGATTTCTTCAAATGCCGCAGTGAAGCTGCTTAACGCCATTGGTGCCCCAGCATAAAATAAAAAAATATATATATATGTTATATTGTGTACGTTCTGGCCAAAACTAACTCAGAATCTTATTATTATTAATCAATCTTTGTATATACTGTACCATACATTTATGATGTATTGTTTTTTTTAACCAATTTAAGATGTTTGACAATGTTAAGATAAATAAGTTGTATTTTGGGATACTTTTTGACTTATTTATGAACTATTTATGGACATAAAACTCAATAAAATATCCTGGATGTGAAGAATATGTGTCCCTGGCCTTCACTGCGCTCCAGTAATAGTTTAATGTACAAATATTGTGAATAAACTTGACTGTTGATGTCTTCAATAATGTCAAATAACCAACATTTCTCAAAATGGATATATCTCGTTTTGCAACGAAACTCTTCATATATATATATATAAAAATAAGCTCTGTCTAGTCCTGCTTAGACAGTTCACAAACGCTGTTTCAATAATCGTCCACCACACACACTCATGCATCCAAAGCAGCATGTCCTCATCCTCCATCCTCCAGGGTGCACAGTGTGCCAGCTTTGTGCCCTGTACCCAGTGTTAGATGAAACCCAAAGAAGCTTGCTTGCAGTCTCAGTCATAAGGAGCCCTTTGAATCCAGAATCCTGTGTATTGCTTGGCACCAGATGCAAAACGTGCAAGGTTTCAAACCCTCGGTCTTCAACAGGGAGTCAGATTGCACAAATCCAGAAGAGGTCGTGGTCGATCTGTTGCATCGCAGCTACTATGAGGCAAAATGTGACCATTGTGTGCAATGCAGCTGAGCGTACGCTTGCGGTATCCTCTACCGCATGTTCTGGAACATTCCGACCAGCTCCCCAAGTCCCAGGATGGGCAGGAATGCGAAGCACATGGCCGAGATGATAGAGGGCGCAGCTCATCAACACAGTCTTTAGATGGACGACGGTAAGAATCAAGACACATGACATCCCTCTTCTGGATCCCTCCGCCGCAGGTTTTTGAACAAGCTCCCCACTCACCTAAGAACCACTCAGCATCTACCGCCTTACTAATGGCGTTAATAGACTGCCGGTTTGAGCCGCTGGGACGTGGAGCAAAGTAGCTGTATTTGACTCGAGGTCTGGGGGATTCGCCGACTGACAACACCTGGATAGTCAAAGCCTCAGGTAAGGGAGCAAAGCTTCTCAGGCGCTCCAGAAGAACAGAGGAGCCGCTGTACCGCAGCAGAGCACCTTTCAGGGAGATATCAGTCTCTAAGGTGGTCAACTTATAGTCGCCGTTCAGTAGGTAGGAGCCATCTTGCCGGCGGACTGCTAGGTAGCTGTTGTCTAGGAGGCGGCCTCCGTATGATCGCTGCTTGACATCTAGGTGTGTGGCACCGGCTGGAATCGTCACCACATCTTGGTAGCCCGGTCTAACGTGCAGAAACAAGCAAAGGTCATTACACAGTGATATCTGAGAAGCTGTTTAAAGAGTTAGATCACTCAAATGTTAACATACTCTAATTAATTAATCACTCTCGTGTAGTTACAATCAGAGTTCTGTTCACGTTCAGTACACAAATGAAGAGACTTTAGATAGAATCCGAGAGCTTCCTTGTCCTTTCTATGATGTGTTCACACCAGACGCGGCAAGCGCGGAGAAATCATGCTATTCGCGCATAAATAGACTAGTGAACATTTGAGTTTACTCGCTTCATTCGCGCCTACAAATCCGCTTCATTCGCACGTCAAATTCACTTCACTACAGACGTGGATTGGCGTGATGGGCAGGGCTTCTGTCTATGGCTTGGTGACTGTAGCTTTATTGCTAAATGGCTAACAAGGGTTTTATAGAGGAATAACTGTGTTTATGTGCTTTATGAAGGCTGAAAAACAGCGTTGATTCGTTTGGAGCTGTATCTGAGTCCACTAGATTCTTTCAGAGGTGCACGTAGCTCAATGAGCTTATAAACTCCTCCAGAAACTGAACCTGGATGATGGAGGCTTTCAGTGGTGCTTCTGACTGAGCCGAGCCCAGTTTGATGAACTGTTGTCGGATTTTCCCCTGGGACACCAACAACAGGTCTACGTCATAATCACACCCCCACAAGAGCAAGCTCCTGATTGGTTAACGCAGCGCGAATGTCGGCTGAAGTTCAGTTCATTTTCGAACTGGAACGATTCGCATCAAACACGCAAAGCGCTCAATTCACGCCACGCCATTCGCACTTATAACGCCATTAGCACGTATCGCGCCATTCGCACGCATCACGCCGCAGGATGCCTATTTGTGCCTTTGCATTGACTTAACATGTAAATCACTCGCGGTTGACACATCTTCGTCGTCTGGTGTGAACGCAGCATTAGACAGCAAGAGCCCCAAGATATTCAAAGTCCATAAAAGAACCAAAACATTCAATGTGACTTCATCAAACGAAGCTCCAAGAACTCTTTTGTGCACCAAAGAAACTGTAAGAACAACTCTGTTTGCCGATGCCAGGGTGCATGTTTACTATGGGCAATAAAACATTTTGCCGTTAGAGTCAGTATTGTCGTATTGCCCAGAGTAAAGGCAAACTCTGGCCTAAAGTTGGAGACATAGATGAACAGAATCATCTTCACTACTTCATGTTGGCACACAAAAGAGCTCTGTATGATTGCAGTTGAACCATCAAAGTCACAATGAATGCTTTGGTTCCTTCTCTGAATGTCTTGGTTCCTTCTTTCTTCCTAACCCTAACCCTAACCCTTGGTGTGTATGGACAATGAGGGAACTCTCAGATTGAATCTAAAATATCTTAATCTGTGTCCTGAAGATGAACAAAGGCCTCAGGTGATTGAAACAACAAGAAGGTAGGTAATCAATAGCAACATTTTCCCTTTTGGGTGAACTAATCTAAAGATAAGCTGGTAAAACCCTTGGTAAAGATCATGGCTTACCTAGCACGATCCATTGATCCGGAAACTTTCTTGCAAGTTGATCCATCTCCTCCACAGATGCCACATTTGTCAAAGCGTTTGTCTGATCCGATGACTCTGTCGCATCCAGCCTTCACACACTGTCCTTGGACGCAGACTGAAGTGGAATCTGGAGTGCACGGTGTCCCATCAGCCACCTGTAGGCATCATGAGGAACTTTAGATTAAACACCACCCTTGCATTCGACAACAAACTCTAAGGCAAGAAGAAACGCTCACCTTTGGCTTCAGAATGAAGAAGTAGCCCGTTCCCTTTGCTCGGCAGACCAACTTGCAGCGATCCTTAGGAGAGACTCCGGCGTACTTTGGCACCCACTCAACACCCTCACCTGAGCCCAGAGACACCTGAGAAGAGAGGTCATTGTGTGCCAAGCACTGCTCCTCACGGAAGGTCAAACCTGCGGAGATACATACAGTTGAGTATCCAGCAGCTTGCATCAGAATGCATTGCTTGACAAGACGATCCCTTACCATTGCTATCAGGGCAGGTCTCTGTGTTGCAGGAGCGGTACTGAATTCTCTTGCCCTCACAGTATTTGCCTCCGTTTTTGGGTCGGGGATTGACACAGTCCCTAAAAGAGTATTGCACGCCTCCTCCACAGGTACGTGAGCAGTCTCCCCAAGATCCCCACGATCCCCATCCACCATTGACGGGAGTCTAGATTAATAAAGATAAATTGGCAATCACAAATCAGAATGATGGTTGTGTAGCTTACAAGATTATGCCTGGTTTCACTAGTCTTTGAGGTAATTCGGGTACATTGGGGAAGATTTATTAATGCACACTGTCCCTAGTTGTGAAAACAAACCGAGCAAATGGCAAACCAAATGGTCCTTACCTGATATTTGGCAGCCTCAGACTTGCTCAAACACTGGCCTGCCATACAGTAGCTGTCAGACCCACAAGGCGTCCCATCGGCCCATGGAAAGTTCTTGGTTTGGCACACCAACAAGCCATTTGAAGAGGTGACGGTGCACCAAAGGGCGGCACAGGTGGTGCTCAGGTCAGGACAGTGCTGGGACTCCTCTCCGAATGTAAGACGGCATTGTCTATCAGCATCGTAAACCGATCCTGGCAGAGTTTGGGGCAACTCCTCAGGCTTCTGGGGCTTGTCCAGTAAACACTGACCGTGGCCGTTGTCCAGGAATGACGTGACCATAAGAGCACTGCAAGGAGACCAGGGGTGTAGCTGATTTAGATTTGACAATGTTGAAGCCATCATGTGGGCACTCCATTGGTCTCCATTGACACTGGCACATTGCTTAGCATCATCATGGGGCATGTTGAACACGTGACCTAAAGCAGAAGCATTATTATTTATTAAGTTTCACTTGCAAGGTTCTGAAAAAGAAGCATGGGGGTGTACCTACCAAGCTCATGCGCAACTGTGAAGGCTGCCTGCAGACCGTCGTCTTCAATAATGGAGCAGCTTCGGTCCGGATCGCACGCGGTGCCCACATCTGCCATCCCCAACGTATCGCAGGAGTGAGCTCCACAAAGATCCTGCATGCAACAGGGTTCATGTTAGGGGTGCACACTACTAGGGAAATATGTGAGATTTTTGTTGCTGACTGTAGCAAAGTTTCTTGCAATACAACAATATAGCAAGTAGGGCGAAGATAAGTGATGTCAAGGTGCAAACGTTAAGACTTTAACACACTATAAATGGGAGAAAACATGGGCAGATATTCTCATTTGTATTGGATGTTGTCATATTCCTCTCTTGGACTTGCACCATTAGGCAAGGTTCACACCAACCATGGAATTAAGTATTTACACGAGTAAATTACTAACGAAATCAATGCAAACACACAAAAATAAAGGCAGATTATCGCTGTGTGAATGACCTTAATTACGTCTAGCGCAAGTTCAAATAATTAAACTCAACAATAAAAGTGTGACGTGGTGTTTCGTGTTTTGGGTGAACTTAGCATTAGTGTTTATTGTCAACTCTAAATTCACTGTTGAGCCACTATAGCCAATAGCAGAACAGCATCTATTGGGGGTCTAAAGATAGTAAGGCCTCATCTGATTGGTCAAATTTGAATATACAACCAATCAGGGCCACCTCAACTGGTGCTCTAGGCAAACGATGATCACGCCGCCTTCGCTAGGTTTCGAGGTGTGTCGGAAATGGGGAGCGGGGGTTTTGGATTGGGGGAATGTGGGATGTTTGGTGGACCCTAGGTGGCTGCCTAGGTCACCTCTATGGATGCGTCGACCTTGCAACCAATGCATGCAACACACACAAATGAAATTTTAATTACGTTTACTGCACGTCTCTGCAATATAGATATTACGTAAACCAAGGGTGCTGTTAAACCCTGTTTCTGGAGATCTACCTTCCTGCAGGTTGCAACCCATATCAAACACATCTTTCTTTAATTACCAAGTGCTGTTCAGGGTCTAGTTAATTGGTTCAGGTGTGTCTTATCAGGGTTGGAGATGAACTCTGCAGGAAGGTAGATCTCCAGGAGCAGGGTTGAGCATGTCTAATGTAAACTATTATCATGGTAACATAAAAAAGGTAGTGTGGTCATGTGGACACTAACGCCGGTGTTTTCGCCTCGTGATGTCAGCGTGCACGCTTTTTTCTCCTTTCTGATTGGCCAACATGGCTGCAAGACAGAAATGAGGCAAAATATTGCACATTCACGGCAGACGTATCACATATTTTGTGTCGTTCACTTACGGGACGGTAATGCGCTTCTCACATTCGCATTCATTTGTATGCAATTTACTAAATTCCCCTATTGATGTGAACTCAGCATAAAAGAGTCTCTATCGCCCCCTGTTGGTTCAGCGTGCTCTTAACATACATCAGTGTGTAGACAGATTTCGTGTAGATGGATATTTTAAATACCCATGTACGTGTGGACATGGCCTTAGTGAGGTTTACCTTCCTGGTGAACAGTACTGCGGTGTCGTAGTGTTCTGGGTGTCGGTCGCTCGATGGGTTGTGCTGTTTTTGCCATTGGCAGAAGCTCCTGAGGGTGAGCGCTGCATTGGTGGACACCTGAGGACCGTGTTCTTCATCATGCACAACGAGTAGTTTCACAACTGCCAGAGTAATGGAATTATGGATGGAATGGTGTCGATACAGGCGAGACGCCACCGCCATGATGGTCAGCAGATAAGGTTTGAGCTGAGCGCCGTGAAACTCCGCCATTGACTGGTCTGCCACAATCATGATCTCCAGATATCGAGGCGTGGACACAAAGCGACGAGATCTGTGGTGTGCTGGAGGATGACACAAATATTAAAGACCTGTTTACAGCGCAGATATTACACAAAAATCACTTTAAACACAATAGTAGTGTGTGTGAATATCTCCAGCATCTAATGGTGAACATGAATTAACTGTGTTTGTTTATAATCAGACTTGATGAATGAAGCACTGTGATTGACATTCTCCCTTTGTACATGTCATCAGAGGGGGAAAGCCCCGCCCACTAGTGACCACCTCTCCCTCATTAGCATAAACAGCCCTGAGTGAGAAGCAGCCAGCCATTAGAAAAGTGGACAGGGACACACACACACACACATAATAGTTGGCCTTTAAATAAGAGCAATGGTCTCAAACTCAATTCCTGGAGGGCCGCAGCTCTGCACAGTTTAGCTCCAACCACTTCCAACTCACACCTGCTTAATAGTCTCTGTAGTCTGGAACAGTTCGATCAGCAGTGTTTGATTAGGGTTGGAGAGACACTGTGCAGAGCTGCGGCCCTCCAGGAAACCAAGTTTGATGGATGGATGGATGGATGGATGGATGGATGGATGGATGGATGGAT
>CAIGQQ010038154.1:467652-480117 GCA_903798035.1 Danio albolineatus
ACATAAATGCATACACACTCAGACATAAATGCATACACACACGCAGACATAAATGCATACAAATACATGCACACTCACATGCACACACACACACACACACACACATCACCACATGCACATATATATATATGCACATGCATGCATACACACACACATAACATATAAACCATCAGTCACATTCATACATGCATCCATTCATTCATTTTCCTTCGGCTCAGTCCCTTTATTAATCAAGGGTCACCACAACGGAATGAACCACCAACTATTCCAGCAAATGTTTTACACATCGAATTCCCTTCTAGCTACAACCAAGTTTGGGAAACGCCCATAAAACATTCACACACACACTCATACACTAGGGCCAGTTTAGTTCATCAGTTCCCCTATACCGCATGTGTTTGGACTGTGGGGGAAACTGGAGCACCCGGAGGAAACCCACACCAACACGGGGAGAACATGCAAACTCCACACAGAAACATCAACTGACCCAGCCGAAGCTCAAACCAGCGACCTTCTTGCTGTAAGGCCACAGTGCTAACCACTGAGCCACAATGATGCGTGTGATTTGTATTAGTGTCACATCATCACATCCTCACCGTCTGCCTCTCATGACTTGTTTACTGGCCTCTTTGGTGTAAACGTCAGAGATCTGCGCTTCACACTGCAATGCTTTGGCTCATGAGTGTAATATTGTGATACATAAAGCAGCAGCAGTGAATTCAGAAGCGCTTCATAAATATGGACAGCAGGATCGTTTCATCTGCTCCTCCATCCACTGCCAACCGCAGTAAAATCTCATCCGCTCCAGGAAAACGTCTGGGATGACAGACTGCAGATTCGGCTGTAATTCTGCTCCAGATGATGAGGAGGATCAAACCGGCCGGTAAATAATAACCGTCCCGCCGGCTCCACCATCACAACAACATCTCTTCTGTGTACACACATTTACTTTGGTTTATTTTGTTTACATGGTCAATGCACATTAATCTACACTACTGTAAAATCTGCCAGAACTAGTCGACAAGAATGGCTATTTCCCATCAGTAGACCCTAGACAGAATGGTAAAGTCACAGCTAAAAATAGAAGCAAAGCATAATAACACAAAATACAATAGCATATATGCATAAATACACACATACACACACACACACACACACACACACACACACACACACACACATATATATATATAAACAATTAGGTAAGGAGGAGGGAAAGAAAAATGCTGCAGAACAAAGTCTGGAGAGAACTAATTTAAATAATTAACGATTTCATAACCATTGCAATATAATTTTAATTTAAATGAAATGTAATAATTTGAGTATATTTTATTTGTGTGTTCTTAGCATAATGCACTTTATTATTGTGTATATCTAAGTCTCTTTTATAGCACTGCAGTCAATACTGGGTTGTTTTTTAAATGTGTGTTATATATGAAAATGAATGAATATGAATACATCTGAACCAATGTATGAATGAATATGAATGAATGAATATAAAAGAATGAATATAAATGAATGAATAAACGAATAGAAATAGTATGAATGAACAAATGAATATGAATGAATGAATGAATGAATGACCAAATAAATATAAATGAATAAATAAATTAATATGAATGAACGAGTGAATGTTTGAAGATTGAATATGAATGAACAAGTCAATATAAATAAATGAGCAAATGAATATGAATATATGAATGAATATAAATGAATGAGCAAATGAATATGATTGAATGTGAATAAATATGAATGAATAAATGAATATGAATGAATGAGCAAATGAATATGAATAAATATGAATGAATGAATATGAATGAGCAAATAAATAAATGAACAAATGAAAATAACATGAATGCACAATAATATGAATGAATTTGAATGAATGTATGAATAAATGAATGGAAAAACTAATATGAAAGAACGAGCAAATGAATATGAATCAATACGAATGAATAAATGAATATGAATGAGCAAATAAATGAATGAAAAAATGAATGAATGAATGAATGAATGAATGAATAAATATGAATAAGCAAATAAATAAATGAACAAATGAATATAAATGAATGAGCAAATAAATACGAATGAATATAAATAAATTAATGAATGAACAAATTAATGTGAATGAATGAGCAAATTAATATGAATGAGTGAGCAAATTAATAAGAATGAATGAATGAATTGATGAACAAATGAATATGAATAAACAAGGAAATTAATATGAATGAATATGAATAAATGAACGAATTAATTAATATGAATGAATGAGCAAATGAATATAAATGAATAAGAATAAATGAAATAACAAATTAATGAATGAACAAGCAAATGAATATGAAAGAACATGAATGAATGAATGAATAAATGAATGAATGAATGAATGAATGAATGAATTAACAAATTAATGGTCATGAATGAGCAAATGAATATAAATGAATATGAATGAATGAATGAACAAATGAAAATGAATGAATATGAATGAATGAATAAATAAACAAACAAACAAATATGAATGAATGAACAAATGAAAATGAATGAATGAGCAAATGAATGTGAATGAACATATGAAAGAATGAACAAATGAAGAATGCTCTGCAGCTGCTGGACACTCCCCGCTTCTCTTGTACATACAGATGCAGTTTCAGTTCCGCTGACCAACTCTTAACTCCACATAAAGTCTGACACCCGTGTTTGCTTTGTCTCCACTTAAAAGGCAGGACTTGAACTCAGATCTTATCTGACGCTTTTGAACTTCACTGTTTGGATTCGGCCATGCAGAGAGATGGAAAACATCTGCGATGATCTGATCTGAGTGCAAAGCTGCTGTAAAAATCACATTTAATGCTGTTTGTTTGTTTCACAGGCAAATTTATGACATTTGATTACATAATGCACATCTACCACAGAAGCAGGAGGTGCAAACCAGAGGAAACGTCAGAGTGTTTATCACTGGTGCTGGCAGGGGTAGATACATGGTTGCACTTTATTCTGTTGTATTCAAGTAAGTAAGTAAGTAATTAAGTAAGTAGGTAAGTAAGTAAGTAAGTACAGCACTTTATTCAACCCTGATTTGTTTTTTAAATGTTCTTTATGAATGAATGAATGAATGAATGAATGAATATCTTAATGCACCTTATTCTACTGTATTTAAGTCACTTGTATTACACTTTGGTCAATCCTGAGTCATTTTTTAATTGTGCTAAACAAAAAAAATTAAACTAATGAATGAATGAATGAATGAATAAACAAATAAATAAATAAGTAAATAAATAAATAAACAGCATAATTCGTATCTAAGTCACTTGTACAGCCCTTTGGTCAACCCTGGGTTATTTTTTTTAATGTGCTCTATACGTAATTGAGTGGACAAACAAATGAACGAAGGAACGAACAAATCTTTTATAACACTTTGGTCAACTCTGGGTTGTATTTAAATAATCTGTATAAATGAATGAATGAATGAACGAATGAATGAATGAATGAAAGATTGAACGAATGAATGAATGAATAAATCAATGAATCAATGAATAGCTTAACGCACTTTATTCTTCTCTATCTATATCACTTGTACAGCCCTTTGGCCAACCCTGTGTTTTTATGTGCTTTATATATGAATGAATGAATGAATGAATGACATAATTCACTTCATTCTTCTGTATCTAAGTCACTTTTATCATACTTTGGTCAACTCTGTGTTGGATTTAAATAGACTTTATAAATGAATGAATGAATGAACGAATTAATGAATGAATGAACACATGACTGAATAAACACATGAATGAATGGCATAATGCACTTCATTCTTCTGTATCTAAGTCACTTTTATAACACTGGTCAACTCTGGGTTGGATTTAAATAAACTTTATAAATGAATGAATGAATGAATACACAAATGAATGAATGAATGAATGACTGAATTAATTAATCAATGAATAGCATAATGCACTTTATTCTTCTCTATCTATGTCACCTGTACAGCCCTTTGGCCAACCCTGTGTTTTTATGTGCTTTATATGTGAATGAATGAACGAACGAACGAACGAACGAACGGCATAATTCACTTCATTCTTCTGTATCTAAGTCACTTTTATAACACTTTGGTCAACTCTGGGTTGGATTTAAATAAACTTTATAAATGAATGAATGAATAAATACATGAATGAATGAATGAATGAATGAATGAATGAATGAATGAATGAATGAATGAATGAATGAATGGCATAATGCACTTCATTCTTCTGTATCTAAGGCCCTTTTATAACACTTTAGTCAACTCTAGGTTGTATTTAAATATACTTTATAAATGAATGAATGAATACATGAATGAATAAAGGAATAAATTAATGAATTAATCAAATAATCTATGAAAAGCATAATGCACTTTATTCTTCTCTATCTAAGTCTCTTGTACAGCCCTTTGGTCAACCCTGTGTTTGTATCTGCTTCATATGTGAATGAATGAATGAATGAATAAAAGAATGAACGAATAGCATATTTCACTTTATTTTTCTGCATCTATGTCACTTTTAAAACACTTTTATCAACCCTGGGTTGCTTTTTAAATGTGCCCTATAAATGAATGAATGAATGAATGAATTAAAAAACATATTGGACTTTATTATTCTCTATCTAAGTCACTTATAAAACACTTTTCTCAACCCTGGGTTGTTTTTAAATGTGCATAAATGAATAAATAAATAAATAAATAAATAAATAAATAAATGGAAACTCAAAATAAAACTAATTTAATGCTGTTTGTTTGTTTCACTGGCAGATTTACGACATGGGATTACATGATGCACCTTTCCAACAGAAGTATGAGGTGGAAACCCGAGGAAATGTCAGATTGTTTCTCGGTGGTGTTGGCTGGGTTAGAAACATGAGCTGAAAGGGTGGCACCTCGTCTGCTCCTTTCTCAATCTTCTGTTGCCGCAGGGCCTTCAAACACATTGTTTGGTTTATTGATGAAGTGTATAAGAGCCAGGATAGATAAATACATCACAAAAACAGCTGGCAGAAAGAGCATGTGCTTCTCATTACTGACAAATGGGATTTTATGGGCTTTAATATTACATAACATTGCATATTGAGTGTGTGTGAGTGTGTTAATGTAGTCATGCATATGAACAAGTGATTTTTAAACATCACTATGTTTTCATCTAAAGATGTGATTCAGGATTACGCACAAAACTGGAGTATTGAACAAAACATTAGTGAATAAAGCAGCTAGACCTGCACAGATACTGCTCAGAGATGTGTAGTTTGATGCACTGCAAGTATTTGCAACTGTGGTGTTTGTTCTTCTGTAATAAAGTGGTTGCGCCTCAGAAGACGAAGAGGAAATGCAATGAATGTGATGGCTTTTGGAGGTTGTGAGAGGCTCTTTGGAAGCACAGACAGATGCTCAAGATAATAATAGAAGAAGAATAATACTGAAGCACTGTGATGACGGACTGACAGAGGGCTGAGGGCTTTTACAATCAGCACAACAACGGTTCAGATCTGCAACAATGGAGAGCTGCAGATCAACATTATTGACGCAGAGACCCTCACACACACATTTCTATCTGTCAGATCATCTGGCATTCGCATGTGCAGACTTTACTCTCTATATGGGCTCCATTTTAAGGATCTAGGCGCAGAGTCTGAAGCTGATGGTGCAAAAGCACTAATGGCGTGTCTGAATTTACTTTTGCTGTTTAAAGGATGGAAACATAACGCTTTGTGCCCAGCGTACGGTCTAAAGCCGCCTTTCCACTGCACACAACAAGCGACAAGCGACAGACCGGAAGTCCGGTAGTCCAGTAGTCCGGGAGCTGCGTGGAGTTCTGATCATCTCTGTATGCGGGAAATTCTGATCCAATTTGAGCTGCAGATCCATTGAAATATTTGAACTCCTGCGACTGGACCGTATGCGACCGGCCGACCGGAAGTGATGTATTTCAGTGTTGTCCAAGCAGGTCCGTGCGCGCGAGATGAGAACTAGGGTTTTTTTTCGTTATTTTTATAAATCAGAAAAAGTCTTTATTAAAAAAAACCATTTCTATCCATAAATGAGTAATAAAAATATTAATATAGAAATTTATGGCGGCCTGTGAGTTTTAGTATTCATTTATTCATTTATTCATTCAACCATGGTGAACACATGGAGAACAAAGGCTCTTGCACTCCTATTTCGGACAATGCGAAAATCAGCGTCTCCCCCATGGTGCCCGACAACACTGAAAATACTGTGCGACTGCCACAAGGGGCGTCTTGTGCAGATCATCATAGGTGCATAACTAACACGCTCTGAGACTTTAGAGCAGCTTTTAGTTGGTCAATGATGTGGTCTATTTCAGTTCCTCAAATAGCAACACACCAACAATGCACCTTAACACACCTCCTTTATAGACCAGCACACCCATGAGACCATAAAGTGGCACAAATGGATTTGGTATTTAAACAACGTTGTGCAAAATGTGAAAATTAGGGTTGCTCTGGTCTGAAAATGGCAAAACATCGTGCCAAATATATCTTGCGCCTTATTTTGCTGAGTATATGAGAGGGCCCTGTGTGTTTACAGCTGTCACGATCACCAGCGATCCAGCCTGTGAGTATTGCTGGTGAACACACACATCACATAGGACTACAAATCTGCTGGTTAATGGACTACAAAACCCAGTCATGCACCACACATACACATTATATAAAACATATATCCGTTTTACTGAGTATTTTCAAAATATATGCATATATTAGCATTTTAATTAAGCATTTTTAATGTAATTTTCTAAATATTATATAGTAATTAAATAGGGAGATGTAAATATAGTTACTGACCTCCTCAAACCCTCACGATAAACAAGCTTTCAAATGTGCTCAGTTGATTTTCTGTGTGTGTTTTGCTGCTCTCCGACCTTACACGCATCATGAAGCATCAATATTTCATCAGACATATGAAGGATTCTCAGGCCGGAGTCCTCCGCCGTCATTAGCAGAGGAATTCTGCTTCCTGAAGAAGGAAAAAGCTTGTAAACGTCTGGGGGTGTAATAAGATCCGTGTGAAATGTGTGCGAGACAAAGCCTGACAGAAACCACAGGCCTGCCGGAGCCCTGCTGTACACCGACTCAAAAACACACCAATGCAGACGCCAGAAGGTCATTTAATTACATGTATTTTGTCCATTGTTTGAACTATACAGATCACCATAGCGGCATACTGATACCTAGCAACACCTTAGTAACTATCAACAATACCCTAGCAACATCATAGCAACATATATACACATTTAAAACAACTCACTTGAATGTTGAGCTGAGAATAGCACACAGATGATGTCCTCCAGCTCTCTGAAACTGACCCTTTCAGGCTTTGATCCTGATTGTGGCGTTTTGGTGACTGTCGCTTTAAATGCAAATGAGATTGTGCTCTTTTCAGAAGAGGGCGGAGCTACAGATGCATATGCATAAGCATAGCGACAGATGTAAAACAGCAGCGTGTGTGTGGTCAGTGCTGGTCAGGTGTGTGTGTGTGTGCTTCAGTGTGAGTGTGTGCTTCATGCTTCTGTCAGTCTATGGAGACTCCTGTTGCTGTTCATCTAAAACTCCACATCTATAATCCTCTTAGTCTATGCTGACATTAGCCCCTTTCACACAGTGACAGAGGTGGGTAGTAACGAATTACATTTACTTTGGTACATTTACTTCAGTAAAATTGTTGGGTAACGTGTACTCTTTGAGGACATTTATAAATGTTTACTCTTAGTCTTACTCAAGTAAATTATTAGAGAAAAAAAACACTATTTTTACTTCGTTACATCTGGCGGCGTTCCTCCGCTACTGTCAAATAATAATAATATTACTTGTTTGCAAATATCGCAAGGCGCCGCATTGGAGAGGTTGTGTCGCGAGAGGACAGGTTGCTATAGAGATGTGTCTCCCGCTTTCGGTTTAAGTGCGCGTGCCTATCGTCAATGATGGTTTGCTCTGTAGACAATCCAAAAAATATATTGCTAAAGGGGGCTTATAATATATGCTTTTATTTTAGCCAAAATTAAACTAGTAAGACTTTCACCAGAAGAAAAAATATTAGAGGAAATACTGTGGAAATTTCCTTTCTCTGTTAAACATAATTTGGGAAACATTTAACAAAGAAAACGAATTTACAGGAGGGCGAATAATTTTGACTTAAATTATGTGTGTGTGTGTGTGTGTGTGTGTGTGTGTGTGTGTATATACTGTATATATATATATATATATATATATATATATATAATTTATTCATTCATTCATTTTCTTGTTGGCTTAGTCCCTTTATTAATCCGGGGTCGCCACAGCGGAATGAACTGCCAACTTATCCAGCATTTGTTTTACGCAGCGGATGTCCATCTTGATGGGTTTTTATTCCAAACACAACTAATTTTGTCCTAAATGAGCATAAAGCGTGAGGAAAGCAGTAGAATGCTTCATTATAGCGTTAGATGTGTGCATTGTTAAAGTGACGCCTCTGTTATTTAAAGAGCCCATATTATGGATTTTTGAAAATGACCTTCCATGCAGTGTGTTACACAGCTCTAAGTAAAGTGAAATGTCCAGCTAAGGCTTAAATCTGAAAGTGCAAAGTGTTTAAAACGATTGATTCATATATAAAAGAGTCGACTCATTGTTGTTTAAATGAATCGTTATTAGAACGAGTCTTTAGCCGTTTCGGCTTGACGTCAACGCGAAACATAATAGTTGCGCGCGCAGACCCCGCTAAAATTTGAACTGCCCGGCCCCGCCCACAGACAGGAAGGAAAAGTGGAAGACAACAAGCACTGTATCGCAGTAAGTGTTGTAGCATAACCGGCTAGAATAATCGCATGACCAGCGGGACAGCAGTGACGTGTGATCTGAGTAATATCTAAGTAAATCTTTATTCTGTTTGATGGCAGTATAAAGATTTAGAGAGAAGTTATTGACAGCTTATGTAGTATTGTTTTTCGCGTTTCGCTCTTTGTAGACGGTCCCTAAGGACCGGTCTCTCTGCCGCCGGCACAGATGAGTTTAATATGATGCGTCCAGCGCGTAGGAAAGCTCATTTTTAGGAAAATAAGGTTGTAGGTGATTGTATACATTGCGACGGTTGAAAAGAGGTGCTATTTGTGTAGGAACACTGTTTCGGTCATGAGTTATTGATCCGGAAAACACGACTGCTGCTAACTTTTCTAAACTCATCGGCATTCTGGTTAAATCATGACCCGCGGACGCTGTGCTCTGAAGTGCGAGGGAAAAGCTGTGTTATTTTCCCTACCTGGAAATCTCTTTTTCCTACCTGGAGTGGTTGAGGTTTATTTTTGGTAAAATACCTGAGAATTACATCCTCAACACGGTGCTGTGATCACGTCATCTCTCTGAAGAGAGCTACACAAATCTACACGCTTACAACGCAGGATTTGTTGCACGGTTGTTGTTAAGGATGGATCAATACCCAGTTTATTTGGACCAGCGTGTTCTTCCAGTCGTGTTGACCGTAACAAGGTAAATATGGATGTAGTTGTCTGTATTGTGTTTGCTCCGTGCAGCATGTAGCGGTAGCCATTTAGCTTACTGCCGAATGTAACTATTTGTTGGCTTACAATAGTCCATGAAGTGTTAATTATTACTGAATGTTTGTTGTTATGATGAAGAATTTAGCAATACGCTGTTGTACAAAAGCAGTGACTTGATTTCAATATGTTCTGGCATCGGGCTCCTGACACGGACGTGACGTGGTGACGTGACGTGGTAGCGTCACGTAAAGGAGGTGCTTGGGGAAAAAGACTCGCTCAGACGATTCATATGGGAGTCGGTGGGAAAATGAGGTAAAAATAAATAGATATTATAAGACATCGAAAGTGTTTTTTAACCTTGCATACATATCATCCTGTTGTTTGGGACTTCAAAAAGTGAAATTTAACCGTTCTCAACCCACCATATGGGCTCTTTAATGTAATCAAAAACTAAATCTAAATAAATGAGATTCATTCGCTGCTCTTTATTCAGAATGTTATACAGCGAGAAGGAGATTAATGAGATTTGATAACTTGATTATTTTTCTTTATAATAGCTTATTTTAATAAGCTACACTGTTTGCTAATGTATACTATTACATTTTCTTTAGTAAATAATAATATTAAAACATATTACTGACTGTTTAACTGTGTATTTACAATGAAACAGCTACAGAAGAACATACTTAATTTGGGTATTTTTGGTGGGGGCGGGGGGTGGGTTCATTCATTCATTTTCTTTTCGGCTTAGTCCCTTTATTAATCCGGGGTCGCCACAGTGGAATGAACCGCCAACTTATCCGGCATTTGTTTCACGCAGCGGATGCCCTTCCAGCCACAACCCATCTCTGGGAAACACATCCATACATTCTCATTCGCACACATACACTATGGACAATTTAGCTTACCCAATTCACCTGTACCGCATGTCTTTGGACTGTGGGGGAAACCGGAGCACCCACGCAACCACGGGGAGAACATGCAAACTCCACACAGAAATGCCAACTGGCCCGACCGGGACCTGGCCCAACCGGGGATCGAACCAGCGACCTTCTTGCTGTGAGGCGAAGGTGCTACTCACGCGCTACCGTGGCGGGGCGGGGGGTGGGTTGTTATACCTTATTGTGGTGTGTGTATCCCTTATTTTCACATCCCAATGTTGACATGTATGCTCTAATGGCTAATGGACAGACGGCTGCTTCTCACTCAGGGCTGCTGTTTATGCTAATGAGGGAGAGATTGATAATAATCTTGGTTGGGTGTGTGCAGGACGGAGGAGAATAAAGGAAGAAAGCCTCCCTCTCCCTCTCTCTCTCTCTCTCTATGGCCTGGTGTCGGTCTGCCACAGGAAATTCCTCTGCCTGGTTAAACCCCTCAGAGATTCCACTTCCTGTGGAGATTCTGCGTCTGACCTCACACCGCTTTAACATGTGTGTGTCCTTTGAGGACTCTTGACACGCATCAAATATTTGAAGGACACCTATTACGCAAAAATGACTTTTATAAGTGGTTTAACCCCAGTAGTGTGTGTGTGAGCTGTGTGTGAGGATCTCCAGCAGCCTCTGATGATCAACATGAGCTAACTGTGTTTGTCATAATCAGACTTGATGAATGAAACACTGTGATTGACATTCTCCCTTTGTACGTGTCATCAGAGGGGGAAAGCCCCGCCCACTAGTGCCCCTCATTAGCATAATCAGCAGCCCTGAGTGAGAAGCAGCCGTCTGTCCATTAGCCAATAGAGTGTTTGAGCTGCTGAAGAAAATGTCAGCATAGACTAAGAGGATTATAGATGTGGAGTTTTAGATGAACAGCGACAGGAGTCTCCATTAGTGATGGGTCGTTCTTGAATGATTCGTTCATTTTGAACGAATCTTTAATATGACTCGGGAACGACGAGTCCTCTCAGGGAGTGATTCGTTCATCCGCGCATGCACAGATTGCGCACAGACGTGCAGGTTTCGTTCATTTTTCAAGTCTTTTAATTCATTCATCACGCGAAAGACAAAAGCCAATCATATGCGTTTAGAGCCGGAAACAGATTTGATCTGTTCACCTCCCGAGTCCTCGGTCCGAGTCATGTCTCTTTACATTTTGTCACGTGATGAACGAACCAGAAGACTCGAAAGGTGAACTAGTCATGGCTCCTTTCGGCTCAGACTGTGTACATTGGTTGAGATTATATGGACTGTCCGTGTGACGTGAACGAACCACTGAAATTTGAAGACATGAAGAGGTGAGCTGAGCAAAGAGGCAAAAATATCTTCATAGACCAAAGAGCAGGCAAACAGTGAATGATTATTTTCTCTTATAGCATTCTATTTATGACTTGTTTGTAGTGTGATCAACATTTGGGCTAGTTGTACATGTGTTTGGAAGCAATTCGTAACAGTTTAATAATATATTGGCAAATTGAACGAAATGAACAAAATGACTCGAAAAAAGATTCGTTCATCTCGATGAACGAGACTTAAAGATCCGAGTCAGTAAAATGATCCGAACTTCCCATGACTAGTCTCCATAGACTGACAGAAGCATGAAGCACACACTGACACTGAAGCACAGCATTAGTTAAATGACAGTAATGTCCTATTAAAATGTCCCACGATTGATTAAGACTCGCTGGAAGGTCATTTGTTTGTAACTTTGATAGAATTTTGGTGAAGATTCTTGCAAAGTTCTCCACATTCTTACAGTAATATTGTTAAAACATTGAAAAGAAGAAGAAGAAGAAGAGGAAGGAGCCGAGTGTTCCCGGTCAGCTGAGACGGTGAAGGGAGTGTCCAGTGTTCAGCCGGTCGAGGAGTTTGACCACATTCCCACGACCATACACACACTTTAGGATTTAATATCAGCTCAGGTCTGAGAGAAGGGCCACACACACACACACACATGAAACGCACACACTCATGACATGCAGAAACACAAACAGACACACAAACATACGCAC
>CAIGQQ010038154.1:502161-512250 GCA_903798035.1 Danio albolineatus
ACACACACACACACACACACACACACACACACACACACACACACACACACTGAGGAAAGAGGACATACAGTCTGTACAGTACAATATATATATATATATATATATGAAAAGAGCGCATAAAACATGAAATTAAATCAAATGTGTGTGTGTGTGTGACCGAGTCTCTGTGTTGAAGTTGTCTATATTAATAGAATACAATACAACAGTTGTGTATGTGTATGTGTGTTTGTGGTCCTGGTATTCACTACAATATGAGGACCAAAACGTCCTCCCAAGTACAGCAATACCAGCCAATTTCAACCTTATGGGGACATTTTTTGATCCTCATAAATAAAGCGGCTCATAAATCACATAGAATGAAGTAGTTTAATAATATATAAATGCAGATTGTTTCCTCTGAGAGTCAGCTACACCTAAACCCAACGCTCAGAGGACACAATCTGCAGTTTAATATTGACAAAATACTTTGCTCTGTGTGATTTATGAGCCGTTTTCCTCATGCGGGACCAACAAAAGTAACACAAAAGATCAAAATTTACTGGTATTGCTATACTTGTTCTTATTAGGAATACACACACACACACATACACACACACCTACACACACACACACACACACACACATATCTTGGGGAAAGAGGACAGAACATACAGTCTGTACAGAATAAAATAATTATATCTATGAAAAGAGCCATCAAAACAAGAAAACAAGCGTGTGTGTGTGTGTGTGTGTGTATGCGCGTGTGTGTTTTCCAGCAGCAGGATGATGATGTGTCAAACCCTTTAACCCCTGTGTGTCCTTCATCTGCTTGCTGTCCTTCAGGAAGAGGGAAGTGCCGTCGACGGATTTTTGGAGTTAGTAGGGACTTGTGAGAAAAGTCAAAGAGTGAAAAAAACAGAGCAATTCACACACACTTGTTCCTGCGGCCCAGCCCTCGTCTGCGCAACACTTACAAGAGAACGTGGGAAAAGAGGAGGGGGCGATACACTCGTATTCCACACCACTGTTAACAACACCACACACACACACACACACACACACACACACACACACACACACACTAGAGAGTCAAGGCAGTAAAAGAACTACAGGGTTACACTGGTAATAATACAGAGACACAAATACATTAGAATGAAGTTTGAATAATTCAGCTAAAGTGCAATCATGTTTCAACAGTAGGAAAATCCAGAGTAAATACATAGAAGATGACTGGAGTATTCATTTATTAATTTTCCTCCAGCTTATTAGTCCCTTTATTAATTAGGGGTCACCGCAGCGGAATGAATCGCCAACTATTCAAACATATGTTTTACATAGCGGATGCCCTTCCAGCTGTAACCCAGTACTGGGAAACACCCATACACACTCATTAACACACACACACACACACTATGGCCAATTTAGCTTATTCAGTTCACCTATAGTGCATGTGTTTGGACTGGGACTCGAACCAGCCAGGACTCGCAGCAGCAACCTTCTTGCTGTGAGGCCACAGTGCTAACCACTGAGCCACAGTTTCGCCCTACAACTGGAGTAAAAAGACTGTGTATAATGCACTGCAATGCATTTTAGTATTGCAACAGTATTTCTACACTACACATTAGAAATGTTGGGTTGTTGTAACCCAACATTAGGACAATTAACCCATTTGGGTCAAAATAAATTAACTCAACGTTGGGTTATGAGAACCTGGCATTTTTAAGACGTTTTAGACATTTTTAAACCTTTATTTTAGTGTCAAGACTCATCGAATTCTGTTCATTTTTAGCCGTCTGAAACTACATATAATGAACAGATTGTCTTGATTGATGTTTCAAACTGGTCGTTTATTATATTATTTAACTTTTAAATATATTTCTTTGTGTTTTAAGTTATTTAAATCATGCAGTTCGACAAAAAATCCTAAAACAGTTGCAGAAAAGATTAATTTTTAAAGTAATATTAATATGACATAATATTATTCATTCGTTCATTTTCCTTCAGCTTAGTGCCTTTAATAGTCAGGGGTCGCCACAGTGGAATGAACCACCAACTAATCCGGCATATGTTTTACGCAGTGGATACCCTTCCAGCTGCAACCCAGTACTGAGAAACACCCATACACACTCATTCACATATCAACTACGGCCAATTTAGCTTATTCAGTTCACCTATAGTGCATGTGTTTGGACTGGGACTCGAACCAGCCAGGACTCGCAGCAGCAACCTTCTTGCTGTGAGGCCACAGTGCTAACCACTGAGCCACAGTTTCGCTCTACAACTGGAGTAAAGAGAAGTAAATCTGGCAATATACCGTAGTATACATGAAGTACAACTGCAGATGTGATATACTGTGTGTCCTGAAATGATTGTTTACTGCAGGGGTGTCTGAACTCGGTCCTGGAGGGCCGGTGACCTGCAAAGTTTAGCTCCAACCCCAATCAGACACACCAGGCTGGCTAATCAAGATCTTACTAGGCTTTCTAGAAGCATCTTTGCAGGTGTGTTGAGGCAAGTTGGAGCTAAAATCTACAGGACACCGGCCGTCCAGGACTGAGATTGGACACCCCTGGTTTACTGTGCACAATGCACTGCAATGCATTATAGTATTGCAACAGTATTTCTACACTACATGTAAAAAATGTTGGGTTGTTGTAACCCAACATTATGACAATTAACCCATTTGGGTTAAAAAAAATTAACTCAATGTTGGGTTATGAGAACCCAGCATTTTTAAGATGTATAAACCTTTATTTCTGTGTCAAGACACATTGACTTCTGTTCATTTTTAGCCGTCTGAAACTACATATAATGAACAGATTGTCTTGATTGATGTTTCAAACTGGTATTTTCTTATATTATTTAACTTTTTAAACATATTTATGTTTTAATTTATTTAAATCATGCAGTTTGACCAAAAATCCTTTAAGATTTGCAGAAAAGATTCATTTTTAGAGTAATATTAGTATTAGTAACATAATATTATTCATTCATTCACTTTCCTTCAGCTTGATCCCTTTATTCATCAGGGGTCACCACAGCAGAATGAACCGCCAACTATTCCAGCATATGTTTTACACAGCGGATGCTCTTCCAGCTGCAACCCTGTACTGGGAAACACCCATACACACTCATTCACACACACTCATACACTATGGCCGATGTAGTTCATCAGTTCCCCTATAGCACATGTGTTTGGACTGTGGGGGAAACCGGAGCACCCGGAGGAAACCCACACCAACACGGGGAGAACATGCAGACTCCACACAGAAACACCAACTGATCCAGCCGAGACTCGAACCAGCGACCTTCTTGCTGTGAGGCCACAGTGCTAACCACTGAGCCACCGTGGCACCAATACAACAGCTAATATGAACAAATTACTCAATACTGTGTAGAGCAGTTTGACGTTTTTAACATTCATTCATTCATTTTCTATTCAGCTTAGTCCCTTTATTAATCTGGGGTCACCACAGCGGAATGAACCGCCAACCAGCAACCTTTTTGCTGAGAGGTGGTCATGCTATTCACCGTGATTCCCACGTTTTTAACAATTATAGAATAAAAGTACAACAGTTTAGTGTAGTAAAACCTAAAACACACTACGATTTCTATAACTGTTTACTATAGTTCACTGAAGCATCAACAAAACGTTGTAAATCTCATAACACATACAGTACAATACTATTTATTTCATCATGGTTTAAAACAATGCAGCTATAGGTCACTGTAGTATCTTTTCATGCGAGCGTGCAAACATTAAAGCAGTGTCCAGTGTGTTTTTACGAGTGTGAGTCGCTGTCTGTAGCGGTCAGTCATGTAGGCTGATCTCTGAACACACACTCAGACACTCAGACACTGGAGGAGGTACAGTAATGGATACCAGCAGCTAATGACGGGAAACGTCCAGCATGTTTGCGTGTAACTGAACTCTAATGGTGCGCTTTCCCAGCGGGACGAAGCCAAAAGCAGCAGGTGCAGAATCACACAAACACTGCAGGAGGAGCGATCATGTCATTCTTCTGCTCTGGAACTGAAGGACAGAAGCTGCAGATGCTGATCAGAGACGCTCCAGAGCTTCTGCTGCTGCGGTCTTCATCTTAGCAAACACAGCTTTACTGATAATCTATCTATCCTTATGTTTGTACATCCATCCAGTTTCTCTACATCCATTCATTAATTCATTCATCCATCCATCCATCCATCCCTGCATGCATCCATCCATCCATTTTTCTATTCATTCCTACATTTATCCATCCATACATCCATCTCTCCCCCCACCCACCCATCCATCCATCCTCTATCATCCATCCATTTTCCATTCATCCCTCCCTCCCTCCCTCCATTCTTTCATCCATCCATCCATTTCTCCATCCATCCATCACTCCATCCCTCAGTCCATCCCTCTAACCATGCATCAATCCATCCATTTCTCTATCAATCCATCCTTTTCCCATTCATCCCTCCATCCATTTCTCCATTCATCCATATATTTCTTTATTCATCCATCCATACATTTTTCCATTCATCACTCCATCCATCTCTCCATCAATTTCTCCATTCATCCAACTAATAATTTCTCCATCCATCTATTCATTTTACAACTCATCCCTTCCATCGATTTTCCATTTATCCATCCATCCAACCATCCATCTTTTCATTTTCGATTAATTCCTCCATCCATCTCTCCATTCAACCCTGCATTCATTTATCCACTCTCCATCCATCCATCCATCCATCCATCCATCCATCCATCCATCCAACCCTACAATCATTTATTTATACATCCATTCATACATCTATCTATCTAGTCACCCCTCCATCCAGCCATCTCTCCATCAATTTATCCATCCAACTATCCCTCAATCAATTTCTTCATCCATCCATCCATTTTCCATCCAATCGTACATCCATTTATCCATTAATTTATCCATCCATTCATTCATCAAATCAATCCATTTCTCCATCCTTCTCTCCATCAATCTATCCACCTATTTTCCATTCAACCCTACATCCATCCATCCATCCATCCATCCACCCACGCATCCATCCATCCAATCCTCCATCCATATCTCTATCAATTTCTCCATCCATCCATCTATACATCCATCCAAGCCTCCATCCATATCTCCATCAATTTCTTTATCCATCAATTTCTCCATCCATCCATCCCTCCATCAATTTATCCATCCATCCATAAATTTCTCCATCCATCCATCCATCCCTCCATTTTCAATCCAACCCTACATCCATTTATCCATTCGTTCATCCATCCATCCATTTATTCATCAATCCATCCATTTCTCCATCCTTTTCTCCATCAATCCATCCACCCATTTCTATTCAACCCTACATCTATCCATCTAGCCATCCGTCCATCATCCATCTCCATCAATTTCTCCATCCATCCATCCATCCCTCCATCCATCCATCCAATCCTCCATCCATATCTCCATCAATTTCTCCATCCATCCATCCATCCATCCATCCATCCATCCATCCATCTATCAATTTCTCCATCCATTCATATATCCATCCATCCATCCATCCATCCATCCATCCACCCATTTTCCATTCAACCCTACATCCATTTATCATCCATTCATCCATCTATCCATTCATCAATTTATCCATTTCTCCGTCAATCCATCCACCCATTTTCCATTCCACCCTACATCCTTCCATCCCTCCAATTCTCCATCCATCTCTCCACAAGTTTCTCCATCCATCCATCCATCCATCCATCCATCCATCCATCAATTTCTCCATCTATCCATCCATCCATCCATCCATCCATCCATCCAGTAACCCAGTAACCCATTTACCTTTCCAATCCATCAGTCCATCCAGCACAGTATTTAAAGTATTCAGGCTAAACAAAGTTTAAACAAGCTTCAGATTCCACCGGCGCTCTTCAGCCGTCAAAACACATTTCTAAACTTGTTTTGCTCATTCAGCCCAGCTTCATCAACTCAACATCAGACTCTGTTTGTTTCTGTCCGGCACACTGTTTGCAGCTCCTCCTGCTCTTTCTTGTAATGGAAAAGCAAGTGCGTATGGTTTGGTTTTGGAAGCGCTGGAATGCAGGATTCCTGAGCCGTCATGTGAAAACAGTTTGACAGGACAGCTAAAATATTCCATCAGCCCGACCACAATGTTTTACAAAGATCACGGCACTTCTGAATCTGATTTAAATCTGTCGAGGAGATCCAGCCAAAGCAGGAGAACCACAAATTCACTGTTAAACTGGAGGAAACATCAACTCCTGAAGACATCAGACGAGTAATAAGCTGATGTTAAACCTGTACAGCTCTGAATACAGACACAGTTCAGATCTGTGTGTGCGTAAAACAGCAGGGCGCGTCACAAACGAAATAAAAGCCAAATTGGGCGTGGACTTTAAAATGCAAAAGGTAACGAGGTCTAGAAAACATTGCAAATAGTAACATTCCCCTACAGAAAAATAATTTATAGGAACATCATTAATCCCTCGCTGGTTTTTGGGAAACACTTTACAATGAGGTTGTGTTAATGTTAGTTCATGTGTTACAATGAAATGTACAGTACATTTATGACAGTATTTATTCAGCTTTGTTAGCATAATTTAATGACAATAAGTTGTTCATTGGGCAGCAATGTGGCTCAGTGGTTAGCACTAGAAGTTGCTGGTTCAAATCCTTGGTGTTTCTGTGTGGAGTCTGCATGTTCTCCCCGTGTTGGTGTGGGTTTCCTCCGGGTGCTCCGGTTTCCCCCACAGTCCAAACACATGCAGTATAGGGGAATTGGGTAAGCTAAAATTGTCCGTAGTGTGTGAGTGTGAATGAGTGTGTATGTGTGGATGTTTCTGCTGTGTAAAACATATGCTGGATAAGTTGGTGGTTCATTCCGCTGTGGCGATCCCAGATTAATAAATGGACTAAGCCGAAAAGAAATGAATGAATGAATGATAATAATAATAATAATAATAATAATAATAATAATAATTACTATTATTATTATTATTATTATTATTATTATTATTGGGCGCCACGGTGTCCTAGTGGGTAGCACGTTCGCCTCACAGCAAGAAGGTCGCTGGTTTGAGCCTCGGCTGGGTCAGTTGGCATTTCTGTGTGGAGTTTGCATGTTCTCCCCGTGGTTGCGTGGGTTTCCTCCGGGTGCTCCGGTTGCCCCCACAGTCCAAAGACATGTGGTATAGGTGAATTGGGTGGGCTAAATTGTCCATAGTGTATGTTTGTGAGTGAGTGTGTATGAATGTTTCCCAGAGATGGGTTGCAGCTGGAAGGGCATTCGCTGCGTAAAACAAATGCTGGATAAGTTGGCGGTTCATTCCGTTGTGGCGACCCCGGATTAATAAAGGGACTAAGCCAAAAAGAAAATGAATGAATGAATGATTATTTTTATTATTATACAATTATTATTATAAATAAATAGCCGAAATCCATCCTAAATGTAACTGGAAAACAATTATTTTTGACAATTCTATAAAATACAAAAAACATATGTACGTTTTATAGATTCTGTTCATCTTAGACTTGACTCAAGGCAAAGAATGAACTGAAGAATTAAATTATTGATTGATTGAAATTGATGGAGAGATGGCTGGATGGAGGGGTGACTAGATAGATGTATGAATGGATGTATTGGATATATTGAAGAATTAAAGAATTACTGCAGTTCGTTGCCTTGTACTTGTACATGTGTAATGACAATAAAGTTGAATCTAATCTAATCTAATCTAATCTAATCTAATCTAATCTAATCTAATCTAATCTAATCTAATCTAATCTAATCTAATGTTATGTAGTCTCACCTCCCAGCCTCATTATCCATCCTTTCTACTTCTATAGCCATAGTCAAAGTAAGACCATCATCATCATCATCATATTATATAAACTTCAGTTTTGTCACTCTGGTTTCACAGCGCATGAGCGGCGTGTATTTGATCGGCGTGCATGTAAACAACCGGGATTCATGCTAGGAGGCACGCGGGAATGGTTCTCTGTGCTCATGCGTCAGTTTGCTTTCACCAGCGCTGTTTCAGCTTCACATTAAGAATAACAAACTTGTGCGTGCAAAAGACGCCAAATGTGAATGTCCAATAGAGTCATTATTCTGGCATTATCAGTATTGGGATTAATACACGTGCATAATGCCAAGTTCAGACTGCATGATTTTCAAAGTAGTGGTGTCACAGATGTGTTCACACTGCATGACTATCTGGGCTAGTGTTCTGTCGCTGCTTTGTTTACACTGCAAGATGGATCGGCCACAGGGAGTTTCACACTGCATGACTTCAAAATAGAAAGAATCGCCGACAACTTTGTTCAAACTCCGTCTCACACCCCAAACACACGCAGTATATCTTCTGTTATTATCTACATAAGGAGAAAGAAGCCGCTAATGGGGTAGGAAATGTCCATATTTGCTCTCCTGGCTTTGAAGGGAATCAGCAGTTTCTCCTCAACTGTTTTATTGTTTGACCGGGTTGGGTTGTGATATTGCTCAGACGACACGTCAAACACACACGGGGGCTCCTGCCAAATCTACACTCATTTTCCCTCCATTTCTTGTGTCTGAATAAACTGAAGATGAGCTTTTACCTTCTCCTTATCCTCCCGCTGGCCTGCAGGTCCCCACACTAGTGAATGCTGCTCTCTGATTGGCTGATCGCTGATGATATTTTCAGTCAGAACACATTTCACATGGCATGATCTGAATCAGCTCCAGATATTCAGCAGCCAAATATCTCCCGGGCATCAGCGACTCATCGGCGATTCTCTCAGATCGCGTCTGTGATAGTTCATATTGTGTGATTGTCACTCGCGTGAACGAGCAGCGATTCGCCTGTGATTTCAGGCATTTGTCTGCGATTTCTTCAAACCTGTTGGCGAGTCAAAATCAGGGCTAAAATCATGCAGTCTGAACTCGGCATAAGGTAAACCATATCTCAAAGCTTCCTGGGCCACAAGATTTTTACCAACGCAAGTAAGAGGGGTCTGGATGCAGACCTGGTGCAGTGCAATCTGAGCTGCATCCAATGCTTTTTAATGGGCTCACCTAACCTTAACCCCTACCCCTCACACTGATGTCAGTCACTTCATTGAGTGCATTTTGTCTGACAATGCATTGCTGATTGATGCAATCTCAGCTTGCATCACAAAGGCTGCATCCAGATACTATTGACGCACGTTGTTTTTGTTTTGCACAGTCTCCCCACGCTGCCCTCCTCAAAATGCCGCCCTTGGCGATCGCTAGGGCCACACGGAATCTGCGCGCGCAGAATTCCGCAGATTTTTAGCCCATCATTAATTCTGTTTATTTACTGGTGTAAATGTGTGTAAATTTATATTTATTCAGTTTTCAAATTAATTTTAGTAAAAATATTGATAATTATGAAAATATTCATATGATTTATTTATAGTACAGTTTGTAAAGTACTATTTTTTAGTCTTTTAGAAGAGATTTTAGACTTGCTTTGTTTACCAAATAGAGTGGATCTAATTGGATTTGCATTGTAAACATTAAATAAAAGTTAAAAAGGTGTTACTTTCTATTTCATACTTTAATTTTTTTAGTTATAATACTCCTAAAATCATTTTTAACAGATTTGATTTTTAACAAAATACTCCGCAGAAATAGCACAAAATGTCCGCAGATTCCGTCTGGCCCTGGCGATCGCCCATGTTGCCCATGCCTAAATCCGCCACTGGCGATATGCAAACTGCTAGTTGCTTTACTTGGGCTCTTTGATTCGATTTCCAATGCGAGTTTTCCTTTGCTTGCCAAGCAGTGTGTATTTGCCTCATACTTGTATTTCATGTGTCTTTTATACATGAATAGGCAAGGCAAGTTTATTTATACAACATATTTCATACACAATAAGTGCTTTACATAAGAAACAAGTATAAAAAGAAAAGCAGCAAAGAATAAAAGTGATTAAAAGCAGATTAAAATGTGTTAACACAGGTTTTAAAGGCATGAAATAAATATGTACAGCACTTTGAATCGCCATTGTGTATGAAATGTGCTACATAAATAAACTTGCCTTGCCTTGAATGAGCAAGCTTCCAGCTTACTGTGTGTTGATGTTGAATGTCCTCCAGCGGA
>CAIGQQ010038154.1:560941-576304 GCA_903798035.1 Danio albolineatus
ACACACACACACACACACACACACACACACACACACACACACACACAAACACGCACACACACCTACACACGTACACACACACAGAATAAATGACTGACTGAATGAATAAATAAGTATGAATGAATGAATAAATGAATGGAAGAATAAATAAATAAATAAATAAATAAACATAAATAAATAAACATGAATAAATTAACAAAAAATACAATAAGCAATAATAAATAAATAGATGAACAAATAAATAAACAAATGAAAAAATACATGTATGAATGACTGAATTATTCAATAAAAAATTAACTAATAAATGAAGTAATGAGTGAACAAATAAGCAAACAAATGAATAAATGAATAAATAAATAAATGAATAATCTAACATATAAATAAATGTTGAATAACAAATAAATGAGTAAAATAATGAATGAGAAAAAAACAAACAAACAAACAAACAAATAAATGAATAAATGAATTGGTGAATGAATAAATAAATCAACTAATTTATGAATGAATAAATAGACGAACAAATAAATCAATGAATGAATGATCCGACAAATACATTAATTAATTGATTGATTGATTGATTGATTGATTGATTGATTGATTGATTAATTAATTAATTAATTAATTAATTAATGAAATAACAAATGAGCAAATATATAAACGAATGAATGAATGATCATAATCAAATCAATGCATAAACGAATTAATAAATGAATAAATATATTAAATATAAATAAATAAATAAATAAATAAAATGTAAAATATGAAATAATTTATAAATGAGTAAACAAATTAATGGATTGAATGAATGAACAAATATAAAAACCAATGAATAAACAAATAAATCAATGGATTAATGAATAAACGAATAATACAACAAATTAATTAAAGTAAATTAATTAATAAATGAATCAACAAATGAACAAATATATGAACCAATGAATAAATAAATAGATGAATGAATGAATGTACAAATAAATTAATGAATTGTATTTATTTATTTATTTATTTGGATGTACTGTATTTATCAGGAATGTTTTTGACTTAAATGCTAATATTATTTCATTCAGTACACTCTAAAAAAAAAGGTGCTAAATAGCACCAAAACTGCTTCTTTGGTCGTAACGAGGGGGGAACCTTTTTTGGTGCTATACAGCACCTTAAAAAAATAGGTGCTATATAGTACTTTTGTGAAATGATGCTATATAGCACCTATATTTTAAGGTGCTCATAATGTTACTTTACCCTTTCCGCAAATAAAGCCGGCATAACAGTTATGAGAATTAGCTATAAGAACAAGTGCTTACCAGTACACTCTTAAAAAAAAAGGTTCCTTGAGGTTCTATATAGAACCCTAGGGTTCTATACTTGGCCAGTAGAACCTTTTACCCAAAAAATGGTTCTATTTAGAACCCTTTGAGTGCAAAGAACCCTTTTGATTAAAATGGTTCTATAATTTATGATTTATAACATAATTATATAGTAAAGATTATAAATAATAATAAGCTATAACACAGAGAGACAAAGCTTTTTGAGTCAAAACCTAATAAAATGACTGCTATGGTCAAAAACCTAATCAATGTATGATGGGATTTTTGTTTCATGCAGGTTTGTACATTACCATATAACTAATATTTTATATATGCTTAATATTTAACATTTTTTAACCAGTTATTTTGTGAAATAAATAAAATAATCAGTTTATTTAGACCAGGCATGCTCAACCCTGATTTAGACTGTGCAGTGAGTTGTTACGGTTTAATAATTTATTTTAAACTAATAATCATGATAAAGCCCTCTGGTGACGTCATTCATTGGTGGACTGGTGGTGAAGAGCCTCGAGAGAGCGACGGTTAATTTTTTGAAAAGGAGATGTCAGCTATTTCAGCTCCGTCATTCAGGTACGTTATTACTCTTTTAAAACTATAATAATGAAATATTTTGTATGACGAGGTAATGTTTCTCTTCCCTTGTGTTATATGGTAATACAGACTGAATATAACATTAATATGGATAAATACTGTGCTTGTAAGTTACTGATGGCCTCGGTCGTCAGCCTTCGGTTCAGAAATCTGTGTTAAGCTGACTTTGCTCTGCTTTTTGTTTGAAATAAGTTACGATTTGGCTTTATTTGTTTGTCAATGTTAATTAAAATACTAATAACAATAAAACAGCTGCGTTATTTAAAGGCGAGCTTCCAGAGGGAGCGTGAAGCGCGTGCACGCTCTTTTAATGGTAGCTTGATATGAGCCGATTTCCACTTTCGTGCAGTTTTTAGCTCCAACCTTGAACAAACGTGTACTTCTAGCTTGCTCGTGTGTGAGTTTAGCAGAGTTTAACTCGGGCTAAACTCTGCAAAGTAGTGGACACTGCCCACTGTTGACACATTCCGGCTAGTCTACATTAAAACAGCAAGGTATCAGCGCAGCGATCGTGCCCGCGTGCCCGAGTTCATGCTCGCGCTGAAGTGATTATGACCGCTAATGGTATTATTGAAACCTTTTAAAGCCAAAACATATTTTAATAATCCATAGATGAAAGATCAGGTGTTATTTATGAAGCACATACAAACATGCAGGCTAAATGTATTGTGAAATATTGAAGCTTGTCAAGTATAGGCTACATATATGTATATATTGTGCTAAATAAGTTTAAAATTAATATTTTAATGTATATCTTACTTTTCTTCAAACAGCCTGGAAACTGATCTGCATCATAAATCTTGTGCTCGGTATGTATTGTTTTTAAATCTAAACAAACTGTATTTATTAAGCATGATGAAATGAATATTATAAAAGACTTTTAACATTGTATTCATGATTACAGAAAGAGTCATTGGACCAATATTAAATACCCAATCTTGGTCTGCAGGACACAAGTAGCTTTGAAGAGGAAGGATCCCAGCTTAAAGAGAACATGCGTTACATCCATAATTGTGGCACAGTTATCATCAACAAGGACACCTGGTAAATATTGTAATTTATCACAAATATATATGTCAGACTTGGTTGTTGGGTTCTGAAAAAATATATTTATCACAAAAATGTTCCATTACTTATTGCTGCTGTTTTAATACAGTGAGAATATTAAGGTTTTTGCTTATTAAAAAGTCCTGCAGAGAAAAACTATGTATTGAAATGAAGTGTAAATTTGCCTACAGGATTTGTTGCAATGTCTTCAAAACAAATTTAAAAATGAAAGGATTTCAGTGGTGAGCTCATCAATCATCTCGCAAATGAAACAAAATAATGGGATGAAAAGGAAGTGAACTGTACTCTGAGGAACTTAACACAAGGTATGTTCAGTTCAATACACTTTATGTCAAAGGTAGATTAATTCTGTGGTTTAAATTCATATTTACACACTCTAAAATGCTGTCTTTCTACCTCAGATTGTGATGGACCTGGAATGCGACACCAGATACTCATAAGTCAAGAACCGAATGAACACCCTTTTCCAGAGTACAGATTATGGAGAGGTTTGCAGAACTAATGGAGCAGTTTCTTCTTCTTGGAGTGCCACAGCTTGTGAGTAAACACTGTTACATTGTGTACCAAATAGTTTTGAGTTCATGATGACTTCAATGAACTTGTATTGCTGAAAATGTGTCATTTGGAAACTTACACATGAAGTAACCAAAATGTTTTTTTTTTTTTTTTGCATTTAGGATGCTGCATAGAAAACTTGGTGAAGAACACAGAAACATCTTTAAAAGAAATGGCCAAAAAAAAAAAAAAAAAGGAAAGAAGGAAGTGCTCTATGACAGTCTCATTGGACCAGCAGAGGAAACCGCAGAAGGTAACTACACCCTATATTACATCCCATATGCTCCAAACCCACTCACACACACTTTAATTTTATTAATTATAACTGTAATTCTATTTGATGACATGTTAATTGGTTAAAAGTACTCAACATTAAAATATTGTTTACAGAAATCCAAAGGTCCTACACCAACCAGGATTCAGCAGCTCTCCTGATTCCACCAAGGCTTGAAGTGTCAGCATTACAATGGACAACACTCACTCGCTATCCTTCTACTTCCTCATTTATCAGAGGCACCACAGAGGAGTGAATCACCAACTAATCTGCCCTTTCCAGCCACAACCCAGCGCTTGAAAACACCCATATTCTCTCTTACATCTACACACATTTTCTCACTATGGCCAATTCACCTATACCGTACACATGCTTTTGGACTGTGGGGTCAACCGAAGCACCCAGAAGAAACCCACAAGAAAACTGGGAGAACTTGCAAACTCCACACAGAAAATGCCAACTGGCCCAGTCGGGACTCGAATCAGTGACCTGCTTGCTGTGAGGTTAAAAATTATGTATAAAATGGATGTTGTGATGACCAATACATACATGTACCATCCACTTTTTGAAATTGTAGTGTTATTTAATAGATGTTTTGAATGTTTGTGTATTATTTCTATCTGCATTGTGATGTATTTTTCTTCCTTTTATACATGTGTGAAAGTGAGTACTGTATTTGCTCAAACAGTAAAAAAGCGTATAAAAGTGAAATCATTACAATTACATTGTTGAATGCCATTAAACTGTTAAGGTAGATCTGCTGTCCAATGCAAAGTATGCAGAGGTGCAATTTTAAATATTATTTTAAAAATATTTTGTATAATGAATTGAATAAATTTAAACAATTTGAATTGTCTGGATTGGTTTTATTTTTTTTATTCATTAATAAGTAGTAATAATTCATTAATAATAAAAAGAACCCATGAATGGTTCTAAATATAACCATCTAACTTGAATTCAAAGAACCATTTGGGGTTCTATTTAATGAACCCTTAAAATGGTTCTATATAGAACCTTTTTGGGGTTCCATATATGAAGCGCTCGATAGAACCGTTTTTGGTTCTATATAGAACCGTTTGTTTAAAGAGTGTAGTAGTGGTGCTATATAGCACTTTAACCCCCCCCAAAGAACCACTGAAGAACCACTGAAGAACCTTTGTTGCTTTAAAGGTTCAGTAAAAGTGCTAAATAGCACCTCAAAAACTGTAAAGAACCACTGAAGAACCTTTTTTTTTAGAGTGTAAAGATCTGATAATATTTCCTTTAAATAAAATAAATTTGTAATTAAAATTTTTTTTGTTTGTTTTTGTAATTATTATTATTGTATTGTTGTCATTATTATTATTGTTTTTTATTGTTATAATTATTATGCTTATTATAATAATTATTATCGCAATTATTATTATTATTATTATTATTATTATTATTAATATTATTCATATTATTAATATTACTATGATTATTATAATAATTATTATCGTCATTATTATTATTATTATTATTATGATTATTATTATTATTATTATTATTATTATTATTATTATTATCAGTATTATCGTTATTATTATTATTATTATTATTGTTATTATTGTTATTATTTTTAATATTGTTATCATTATTATCATTATTATTATTTTAATTACAATTATTATCATTATTGTCGTTGTTGTTATTATTATTAATATTATTATCGTCATTATTATTGTTATTATCATTTTTTGTGCAAATGACAATTGCTTGCAAGTCAAACATAATAAATAATAACCTCAAACACACGACTCTAATCTAAAAAACCCATGTGGTCTCTAAACACTTTCCACACCATCATGAAATAAAGAGATAAATCCCCCCCAAAATCAAAATTGACATAATTTACTATCCTTTTAATTGTTTAATGGGTTTCTTTCATCTGCTAATCACAAACCTGTGACCATTGACTTCTATACTCTTTGTTTTTCCTACAATGATAACCGGTTTCCAACATTCTTCAAAATATCTTCTTTTGCGTTCAACAGAAGAAAGACACTCATATAAGTCTGTGAACGCTTTATTTTGTGTGAACTAGCCCTTTATAATAACAGACTTCTGATATTTTTAAGACTTAAGACCTCAAATAAAATACATATCTGTTTGGATTTATGAGTATAGAGTTCTGTGTTTGAGTACAGAATGTATAATGTATGTAAATATGTACACGTCGAATACATTTATTCATTTCTAGGTGAACTGTCCCTTCAAATGCCCTCATTTCTTTATTAACTGCACATTTAATTGGTGAACTGAATATGTTATTGGTGCTGCAGCGCCGCCGTGTGTCTTTTCAGCGCAAACGCACCATAGAGCTGCAGTGTATTTTGCGGTGATGCGGCGCCCCCTGCAGGTCAGTCAGTATAGCAGCGCTATAAGACACCAGAGTGTGTTTGAGTATGTTTGTGTCCGGCAGGAGGCGCACTGAAAGCATTACACATCACACAGAATATTTCCAGGCCTCTATCCTGAGCCTTCAGACACACCATTATGCAACGATCATTTATATAGAGCAGGTAACGGGAACACATTGTCTTCAGGAGCAGAGCACGCATTCACAATACATGTCGTCTTAACACTAAGAGGTCTCCAGAACCGATATAGTTTTTAATAGTAGCTTTTTTAAGTTCTCTCTTGAAGCAAAGATGATCAGTTCAGTCAGATGTTTACTGAGGAACTGAGAGACGTCTTTATATAATATTATTTATAAATATATAGTATTTTTATTTTATTTTATTATATTAATTTCAATAATTTTATTTGTAAATTATTTTTAATGTTAATGTTTAATGTTAGTATATGTAAAACAGCATACATTATATAGCCTATAGACATCAAGGTCAATTTTATAATATTGTTAATTTTTATTATTATTATTTTATTATTATTATTATTATTATTATTATTATCATTATTATTATTATTATTATTATTATTATTATTATTATTATTATTATTATATATTTTTTTTTATATTATTAATTGTTATATTATTCTTATTCTTATTATTTTGAATTATTATTATTATTATTATTATTATTATTTAAAATTATTATCATTATTATGAATTATTAATTACTACTACTACTATTTTTATGATTATTATTATTATAATAATAATAATAATTATTATTATTATCAATTATTATTATTATTATTATTATTAATATATTATTATATTATATATATTATTATATTATATATTATTATATTATATTATATAATATTATTACTATCATTTTGAATTATTATTATTATTATTATCATTTTGAATTATTATTATTATTATTATTATTATTATTATTATTTTGAATTATTATTATTATTATTATTATTATTATTTTATTATAATAAAATAATAATCCTTCATTTATAAATATATAGTATTTTTATTTTATTTTATTATATTAATTTCAATAATTTTATTTGTAAATTAATTTTATTGACACTACAGCAGCATATAAGCAATTCTAACAAGACATCCAAATAAAATAAATAATAAAATAAAATACAAATAGAATTCAAGTTTACGATGTCCATTTCAGATATAATACACACAGCAATTTAGCAAAAATATAGACATCAAAATGTTAGTATATGTAAAACAGCATACATTATATACCCTATAGACATCTAGTTCACTCTTCAATTAACTTCAACCCTTTAGCTGTAATTGTACTGCTATAATGCGAACTTTACTGCTGGATTACCCAGCGCTACTATCTATTTAGCTGGGGACTATTTTCAGGTGCTGCATGATATCATTGCACTGCTACAGTGGTACGACTGCAATGTTTGTGATTATTACGCCAGAATGACAGTAGCTGCGTCCCAAATGACACACTACACACTATGCACTTATACACTATGTACTTATGCACTTACACACTCAACAGTACAGTATATGTATGTAGTGCTGTCCCAAATGGAGCACTAATGGCTTTTTTACTAAGCGGAAGTTCAAACCGTTTCCCTGATGATGTTTAACGGCTGCCAAATCAGTGAAATAAATGACCAAAATACCAAATAATACCTGCATGAGTGTAACCGCATTCACCATCGGGAGGCGCTATAATCACTCTCGTAGGAGAATACTGCTTTCACAATCCAAAATAAATAAAGTTATCCAACATTTGCGCCCGATAGCTCCGCCCCTTCCGTGTGTGAAGTGTCCATCATTACACACTTCATATTAACGGTGGAATGAGTGCATCATCCGGGAAATTAAAGTGCACTTATTATTGTTAGAGTTTTCAGTGTGAACGCACTACCTACACTATTTATACCACAAAATGGTGTAGAATAGTGCAGAAGTATGTGATTTGGGACGCAGCTAGTATACTTCCAACCATATCAGCCTAGAAAACAGCAACTTGTTGTTTTCTGTCGGTCTTAGTACACGATGAAACAACAGAAGATCCAGCTTTAAATAGTAAAATTATCCAAACACTGGTCATTTTAAATGGTCTAATCCTGATTCAATGATTTATGCGAAGCTAAGCTCAAAGTTCTCCCGCCAGACATGGAGACTGGCTGAAGGGAATCGAAAATGGTTGAAGTCAGCATGAATATAAAGTTAAGACTATGCTTTTCCTCCATATTTTGTCAAATCCATTTGAAACAGTCCTGAATTGAGAAAAACATGTATGGTGGAGCATTATTTCATCCTTTAAGAACCAATTGCATTGTCAGAAGATGACTGATAGCCCCGCCCTCAATTACTGATAACCTCATCCTAAAAGACTGACAGCTCCACCCTAAATGACTTATAACTCCACCCTAAGAGTGCAGTAGAGTAAAAGTATCTGTAGTAAATATTACTCAAAGTATGAGTAAACAGTAGAGCTTTTAGAAGTACTCAAGAGTAGTGAGTATATTTTTGTTCCTTTTTACATAAGGTCCTTTTGTGCATTCATTCATTCGTTCCTTCTTTCCTTCCTTAGTTTGTTCAGTCCTTCCTTGAATCCTTCATTTATTTGGTTTTTCGATCTTTCCTTTCATTCCTTGTTCAGTCCTTCCTTTTATATGGCCCTTCCTTCCATTCTTCATTTGTTCCATTCAGTGATTGTTTAGACCTTTTAGAAGTCCTCAAGAGTAGTGAGCAGTGAGTATTACACTGTAGAAAAGCTGATGCGTTTACAGAATGTTACGTTCACACATCCCTGACAAACAACATGTGCTGTATTTAGAGATCTTCCTATTTTCATTCGTTCCTTACAACCTTCCTTCCTTCATTTGTTTATTCTCTCCTTCCTTCGTTCACTCGTTCGTTCGTTCATATTTTTGTTCCTTCCTACATTAGGTCCTTTTGTTCATTCATTCTTTCGTTTGTTTGTTCCTTCCTTGAATTCTTCCTTCATTTGTTTGGTCCTTCCTTCTTTCCTCCCTTCATTTGTTCGCTCATTCTTTCATTCATATTTTTGTTCCTTTCTACATTAGGTCCTTTTGTTCATTCATTCGTTCGTTCCTTTCTTCCTTAGTTTGTTCAGTCCTTCTTTGAATTCTTCCTTCATTCATTTGGTCCTTCCTTCTTTCCTCCCTTTGTTCGCTCATTCTTTCATTCATATTTTTGTTCCTTCCTTCATTAGGTCCTTTTCGTTCGTTCTATCCTTCTTTCCTTCCTTAGTTTGTTCAGTCCTTCCTTGAATCCTTCATTTATTTGGTTCTTCGATCCTTCCTTCCATTCCTTGTTCGGTCCTTCCTTTTATTTGGCCTTTCCTTCCATTCTTCATTTGTTCCATTTAGTGATAGTTTAAGGCTGTTTGGTGATTTCAGTCCTCATCCAGTCGACATCCATCATTTTCAGTCACATGCAGTCTATAAACAGTCTCTGGATCATTGCGTGTGCAGATTTTGAACATCTTCTTGGACATTTTTAATGTTTCCCAAAGGTTTGCTGCGTTTATAAAGCGCCCATGTCTTGAGGTTGTTCAGTATGATGTGATTTACTTTCTATGTGTGATTTAATTGGACAGGAATCACAGGACTGATCTTTCTACTGTAGACAATGACCATAGACAAGACAGAAATACAGTAGTGACTGCAGGATGAAGGACAGTAGTGGAGGAAAAGCACCGATACTGCACTAAACATGTGCTCAAGGGGAAGGAAAAGTCCACATTTATAAAACTACTCAGTAAAGTACAACTCCTGAGGAAAACTACTCAATTACAGTCGTCTGAGTATTTGTAATTAGTTACTTTACACCACTGGTCAGTGTACATGCATCTGCTCCTCCATTGATCATCATTTGGATTTAAAGATACATTCTCTGCATTGTCTTTTCTGCGTTTTCTCCTGTTTGGTCCTCCGGCGGCTCTCCTCCGCATCCACAGGAATGTCTGCCTGTTGTTTAGACACAGGCTTTAAAGTATTAAGATGTCAACGTGCTTCAATTAAGCTCTCTAATCAAAGCGGAGCGTTTCAGGCCCTGCTGAGGGATGCGTTTGTCAAATACGGCTGATTACGGTTGTAAATCAGCAGAACTGGGAGCGGGGCTGTTTTAATGATAGTGTCTGTGCGTCTATTGTGCGCTGATCTCGCCCGCTGGCTCCATCCCTCAGTTTATACACGCCGTTAATTCGGATAAATCCCTCTCTCAGGTCTCGCTGATGTTAGTTTACTCGTTTATTACTGTCTAGACGTGCAGCACGCTTAGACAAAACTCCAAGGATGTCGGTATACTTTATGAGAATATGGAAAACTTTCATTGTGTGCATTCTTAAAGGGACAGTACACCTATGTAAATCAGAATCACAAAGAGCTTTATTGGCAGGTATGTTCGAACTTAAGAGGAGTTTGTTTTGGTGACAGAGCTTCAACAGTGCGACAGAATTACAGAGACAGGACAAAAAACAGATAATAAATATATTTAAAAAATTGAAGTAAGTGTTAAATGCAAATATACAAATGGACAAGTGTATGTACATGCGTATTACTATATACAACATTATATGTGCAGCTGTTATGTGTAAATTGGCATGTAAAGTGTGTTGTTAAATAAGTGTATGTGTGTGTAAGAGTGTATGGCAGTAGTGATGTTGGTTCCACGATTATTATCATCAAGTGTTCATGAGATGGATCGCCTTAGGGAAGTTCGAATCATCCTCCTTACACACACACACACACATACACACACACACAAACAGACAAACAAACACACACACACACACACACAATCCTGAATGATCCAACTCATTTTTTGTTTCCACATAATGAACTGCTTCCCTCTGGTAGGATATATAGAGTCCCAAAGTGCAGGTTGAACTGATATAAGAGAACCTTTGTATCGGTTTCAGTGGGTTTACTTTGCTTATTTAGCATTATAATTATTCTAACTACTGGATTTTGCATTGTTTTTATTGTCTTTTTATGGAATGTCTGCAACAATATGGTGATGCCCATAGCAAATTTCCTGTCAGGGACAATAAAATTTACTACTACTACCACACACAGCATAATTGGTAATTTCGCGTTCTATGAAAAAGGTCTATTGAAGTAAATGGTAACAGGTTTCCAGCATTCTTCAAAATATCTTCTTCAGTGATCAAGAGAAGAAAGAAACGAATAAAAGTTTGAAACCACTTGAAGAGTACTTGCAGAGTAAACGCTGAGTAAAGAGCTTCTTAAATCTTCAGAATCAGAATCAGAAAGAGCTTTATTGCCAGGTATGTTCACACATACGAGGAGTTAGTTTTCGTGACAAAGCTTCTACAGTGCGACAGAATTACAGAGACGGGACAAAAAACAGATAATAAATATATTTAAAAAAATAGATGTAAGTGTTAAATGCAGATATATAAATGGACAAGTGTATGTACAGGCGTATTACTATATACAACATTATATATGTGCAGCTGTTATGTGCAAATTGGCATGTAAAGTGTGTTGTTAAATAAGTGTATGTGTGTGTATAAAGTGTATTTGTTATGTGCAAATTGGCATGTAAAGTGTGTTGTTAAATAAGTGTATGTGTGTGTAAGAGTGTATTGCAAGTAGTGATGTTGGTTCCACGATTATCATCATCAAGTGTTCATGAGATGGATCGCCTGAGGGAAGAAACTGTTTCTGTGTGGGGCTGTTCTGGTGCGCAGTGCTCTGTAGCGTCCACCAGAAGGTAACAGTTCACAGAGGCAGTGTGCTGGGTGTGAGCGCTCCAGAGGGATTCTGGCAGCCCTTCTGCTCGCTCTGGATAAGTACAGTTCTTGGAGAGTAGGGAGGGTTGTACCAATGATTCGCTCAGCAGTCCCAACTAAACTAAACCAGACAGTTATTGAAGTGCAGATGACTGATTCAGCGATGGAGGTGTAGAACTGTTTTAGCAGCTTAGGGAGGGCTGATGAAGGAAGTACAGCCTTTGTCAGAGCTCCTCACCCTATCCCTAAGGGTGCGCCCTGCTACCCTGTGGAGGAAACTCATTTCGGCCGCTTGTATCCGAGATCTTGTTCTTTCAGTCATGACCCAAAGCTCATTTCTTTATCAATTGATATTGTTTTTATCAGGGTGTTGCTATGCAGATGCTAAGATGTTCTTTAGTGTAGTGCCGTGCTGTTAATAAGATATTCTGTTACTAAGATATAAGAGGTTGCTAAGGGCGTTTCAGCATTTAACTCTACTGTTTTTTTTCTTTGCATAACAAGAACAATAGCACACAAAAAAATGAGGAATACAATGCTTCCATTTTTTTTACATCAAAGGAACAAATCAGTCTAGAATAAAAAAACAAAAAATAAAATAAATAAAATTACAGGGGATATAAAAATTAAAAAAAATTTGCATAAGAAAGAGATTCCAGAGAATTCCAGAGATTCCAGAGATCTTTATAGCTTTTTTTATTTTTTGTGTCTTTTAGGGTTTCGATATAGTGCTTAAGATCAATTTTAAACAAATAAATATTCGTTTTATCATTAGACCTTTTTTGTTTGTGTACATGGTATTTCCCATATATTATCATTAAATTAATAAATAAATTTTGCTCTAAAGTTTTGTTATTATTATTATTATTATTGTATATCAAAAATATATCCTTACAGGAAAACTGAATTTTCAATTTTTTAATTTTAAATATAAGATATTCAACATCAAACCAAAACATTTGGGTATATGTGCATTCAAAAAATGAATTGTATCGATTCTTCCTCTAATCCACAAAAAGTGCACGCAGATTCCATGTCTCTAAAAAAATTCCCAACAACTTGTTTCACTGGACAAATTAAATGTATGAGTTTATATGTCACTTCTTTAATTTTATTGGTGAGACAGTATTTACTAGGTAAGTTCCAAACTTTTTTTCCACTCTAATGCTTGATGATATTCAGCTGCTAGTCTTTAGAGGGTTATCATTTAGTTTTTAGAAGTTTTAGTTGTTGCTAGGTCATACTTAGTTGTTGCTAGGGTGTTGCTATGCAGTTGCCAAGTGATTGGTAAAGACATTACAGGTTTTTGGAAGGACTATGCACACAATAACCTTCCTTTGTGCATTAAAACCTTTCCTTAATCTGCTGTGTGTGTTTCAGTACCACCGCTCTGCTCTTCAGTTTCTGTTTTTCAGCTTCTCTCAACTCTATTCTGCTTTCCTCTCACGTACGGCTCCATCTCATTCTCTTAGCAGACCTGAATCCAGCCGTTTCAGTGACCCGCTCTAGGATGACTCCCAGAAAAAAAAATCTGGCTGCGTTTGGCCTTTAGCTTGTAGCATTTCATCTGGAGGTCAAAGAGGCAGAGCAGATGGGTTTTCCTTCAGGTTAGAAGTGCTTCAGCTCCAGGATCAACTGGCTGGGTTAACAGGAATGTCAGTGAGAATAAACAAGACTCGTTTTGTTTTTATGTCTGCTAATTGTTTCCCCACGCTATTACGTGTACAGTCTGACAGAGATCTTCGAGGCTGCACTTCTTCTCAGTGTTGGTTTGTCGTCAGGTGTCGGCCATGTGGGGCGGGAAAACGTCAAAACTCTGCGGGAACATCCCGATCTGACAGACGAGGATAAACGGTGTGCGTGTATTGCATGGCTTTCATAAGTGCAGTCACTAGAAGTAGTAAACAAACATGCTCATTTAAATAAATTGGACTAAACAACATTTAATGCACTGGGGTCAAAGATGCAAAGAGGATTTTACGTTTGCAAACAGTTAACATCTGCTGCGTAAAGCGTATGCTGGAATAGTTGGTGGTTCATTCCGCTGTGGTGACCCCTGATGAATAAAAGAACTACGCCAAAGGAAAATGAATGAATAAATCAGCAAATGTTATTGTCTATTAAAGCCACTATCTTTTAAAGCACTAATACGCCAGCAAACATAAACATGAAAAATCATAAAACACAAACGTAGATGCTTGTTTTTAAATGTTGTTTGTGTATAAAATCACTTCATCATCATCTTTGACATCATTTTGACCCATTTGCTAACAAAAACTTTTGTAAATATTTCTGTTGATGTATTGACATCAGCCTAAAATCATAAATGAATGAATAAATGAATGAATGAACAAATGAATAAATGATTGAATGAATAAATAAATGAATAACTAAATCGTTAAATGAATAAATACATTAATGAATGAATACCTAAATGAATGAATGAATGAATGAATGAATGAATGAATAAATAAATAAATAAATGAATAAATCAATAAATAAATCAATGAATGAATGAATAAATAATTGAACTAATGAATGAATGAATAAGTAAAATTAACTAGTAAATGAATGAATTAATAAATAAATAAAATTATTAACCAATGAATGAATGAATAACTAAATCATTAAATGAATGAATGATCAAATTAATTAATAAATAAATGAATGAATGAATAAATAAATTAATGAATGAATAACTAAATGAATAAATGAAAGAACGAATGAATGAATGAATGAATGAATGAATGAATAAATGAATGAATGAATGGATAAATCAATGAATGAATGAATAAATAAATGAACTAATGAATGAATTAATAAAATTATTAACTAAAAATGAATGAATGAATAAATAAATGAACTAATGAATGAATGAGTAAATAAATAAAATTATTAACTAATAAATGAATGAATGAATAACTAAATCATTAAATGAATGACTAAATGAATAAATTAATGAATGAATAACTAAATGAATAAATGAACGAATAAATGAATGGATAAATAAAATTATTAACCAAAAATGAATGAATGAATAAATAAACGAACTAAGGAATGAATGAATAAAATTATTAACTAACAAGTGAATTATTAAATGAATAACAAAATCATTAAATGAATAAATGAATGAATGAATGCATGAATGAATGAATAAATAAATGAATTAATAAATCAATAAATCAATAAATAAATGAAGGAATGAATTAATGAATAAATAAAATTATGAACTAATAAATGAATGATTGAATAAATAAATGAACTAATGAATGAATGAATTCCCCCACAGTGCAAACGCATGCGCTATGGGGGAATTGGGTAAGCTAAATTGGCCATTTTGTGTGTGTGTGTGTGTGTGTGTGTGTGTGTGTGTGTGTGTGTGTGT
>CAIGQQ010038154.1:589418-602853 GCA_903798035.1 Danio albolineatus
GTCAGAGATCATTTTTTCAAAAACGAAATATTTTAAATTCAGTTAAATACTGAAAATAGTGATTTATGTGCTTTTGCAAATGGATATCAGTCAACATTTGGAGTGGATGAAATGAAACGTATGAAAATATTCAACGCAGGCTCATTGTGAGAACGTAGTCTCGAGTACGTTTCTGGAGACCGCGCATTACGTGGTCAGGGGTACGTACGGCTGCGTTTCGTTTTTTTTAAACGAACGCTACGGGGCGGTGTGACGCCTTTTCTTCTCGCGCTCGCCGGCCGACCGCCTCGTGTGGACGACTTTACCGCTGCAACCAGTTTGTCCCGTTAGCTCGCCGTGTTCGTCGGAGGACTCGAGCCACGGAGAGGAGTTGACCACCACGACCACGATGGCGGGGTTCGAGTCCGGCGAGGAGCGGTTCCAGAAAGCAGGTAAGACAAACACAGAATCCGCGAAACGAAGTAAACCAGTAAACAGCAGGGCGAGAACGCGGTGAAGTCTGAAAATGTGGTAAAAATGAGACGAGGGGGTTTTGTTTCGTTTTGTTCTGGATTGCTTTTTTGAAAGCCGTTGGTTGGGTTTAGGGAAGCGGGTGGGTGGGTGGGTCGGTCGATAAGATTTTGGTTGTGTTCAGGGAAGGGGGAGGGTGGGTCAGTCCGATCGGATGCTCAGTCTGTCGTTCAGTCAGCCAAAAACGGCCGGCCGACAGCGGCCTCTGCCGGGTTTACACGAGAACGGCAGGCGCGAACGGCGCTCGCGAGAGACGCCTGAGATCTCAAAAAGCGTCCGCAGCGGCCTCTCGTGGACTCGCCAAAGCAAAAAGTGCAGAAAGACGTACCTGGCGGCACGTATTCCGCGGCCTCCAGAAACGTACTCGGGACTACGTTCTCAGAATGAGCCTGGGTTGAAAATATTCTAAAGCAGGGGTTTGGCTCGCGAGCCACATGTAGCTCTTTGACCAAAAATACAAGGTTCTCCAGCTGTATCCCTTCAATAATATTTTACGGTTTAAAAAAATTACAATAATTTCTTATCGAAAATACAATTCCAATTCCTTTTTATTGTTTTTTTTTTACAGCAAAATGAATAAAAACTTAGTTTACAGTAAAAGGACGTTTCGACCATCAAAAAATAATATTTTAGGATAGTGTTATCTGAGAACATCCCTACCGCAGGGCTATACATGCTGTATATACAGATTATGAATATAAGTTTAAAGCCATTTGTCAGTAAAATCACTGTCTATTGAGACTATAATCCCGTATTTTTTTTTCTTTTCTTCGATGCTTTCAAAATAATGAACACCTTCTCTCATTGACTGCGTGATTCATTGTGACTACTTTAAAGGGGTGGTCCACAGTGTATTTTTAAGGCCTGGTTGTGTTTATAAGATGCAAGGCAATGTGTACTCATGCTTCACTTGTAGAAAATCATCTTATTTGTTCATATATCTTACTTTGATTATATACAGCTACTCTGCCAACATGAAAACGAAAGTCATATTTCCTAGTTCCTCTGAAAGCCCGCCCTCAAGAGGCTCTTATTGGTCTGCCAACAATATGCTGTGATTCGTGGATCGGCTCCATGTCACCAGTGAAGCCTCCCACAAGCATGTGCTTTGATTCTACTGTCTAAATAGTGTCAGTCAGAGTAACTGTTAAAAACGCTTGGCTTTTTAAGATTATTTTAATAGTCCTACTGCTACATTTTTCAGACGTTTCACTTGTCTTATTTCTGTTTCTACATTCTGTCTTTTTATTTTTACTTTGTCTTATGTACAGCACTTTGGTCAGTCTTGTGACTGTTTTTAAATGTGCTCTATAAATAAATGAACTTGAACTACATGTTGTGGCTCACAATCCACAGCTTCGTCGGTTGGAGCTGCTTCTCCTTTGAGGAGTTTTCAGCCAAATCCAGCACTGATTTGGGAGATTCTAAGTTCTCCTTTGTCAAATGCTAGCTATATATATTTTTATAATTCTAAGGAACATGATTAAAATTAAACTGTAAGCACTTCTGTCTTTGTGTTGTGTCCTTTGGAAGCCCAAATACAAAAACTCTCTCTACAGAAGCTCTATGGAAATAGCAGCATTTGGACGCCATTTTAGCTTTCTCTGCTATAATATTACACGCGCCTTTGCTGCACGAGATGTATGCGCCTGGTGAATGCACGTAACCTGAAGGGCTAATGATCTCACCAAGCCTGGATGTATTTTTATTTGTCCTCCCCAAATTCGTTCTCTGTAGGCTTTGCTAAGCTCACTCTGTAATAGCCAATGTCTCCCTTTGCATTGAACTTTGAACATCTTACATTCAGAGATGCTGTTTATGTCCACACAGCTACATTACACATCAACTACAGTTTAACATGTAATATTGTAGTGGACCACCCCTTTATTGCAATCAATTTTTTAAAAGCTAATTAATTCATCTGAAAAGTAACTCCCATTACATTTTCAAAGAAGTGACTCAAATATTATTACATATTTTATTAAAATTAATGCGTTACTTTTCCAAAACTGCTAATGACTATATATTGATTAATTTATCTACTAATTTTAATCCGTTATTCAACTAATATAATTTGTTAAACCAAAAATTGATAAGAACCACTCATCAGTCCCAGTAATTCACAAGTGTGTTCGATTAGCTTGTGCTGATTCAGTATGTTTGATCACTCTGAAGTGTTTTGTGTGTGTTTATTTGTGAGTGTGGAGCGTATGAACGCGGGTGTGGAATGTGGAGTTGTTCTGTACGTGCGAAACGCCTCGCATTTGGGTGTCAAACAGCACTGAAGGGTCCGTTTCTGGGCTCCAGCTCTTCAAACGCAGCGTTCGGCATTTCACACAAACAGCACAGAGCTTTGAAGAGCTCCACCATCAGAAAACCCCTGCCTTTAATAGCCCTTCTGAAACCTAGTAAACTCATTTCACTCTACTTGGCCTACTTTTTTTTTTTGACAACTTCTCAAAATGCCATGCTAATGCAGAAATCAGCTTTAGCATTTCATAACAGTGTTGTATAGCAATGCAGCATGAAAGGAATCATTTGACAATAGCCTGTCGAATTATTAGAAAAAAATGCACATTGAGGTTGTGATGTGGCTGTTACACCTCATGCATAATAATAACCTTTATTTAACCAGGTGAGTCAATTGAGAAGCAGTTCTCATTTACAATGACGACCTAGCCAAGAGGCAACATAAAAAGCAGCTACAGTACAAAGGAGCAGGGACACAATACAATAATAATTTCACAAACACAGATAATAACATATAAAACCAGCGAAAATCTAAACACAAGTACAGTGATCTTGTTGAATTGACTGGATTGATCTTCATCAGTGTGCACCACAGCTCTAAGTACAGTGAAATGTCCAGCTGAGGCTTAAATCTGAAAGTGCTCAGTGTTTAAAACTATTGATTCATCTATAAAAGAGTCGACTCATAGTTCCTCAAACGAGTCGCCGTGCTTACGAGTCTTTCGCCGTTTCGGCATGACGTAAACACGAAACATAAGCCCCGCCCATTTGTGCGCGCACAGCCCCGGGAGATTCGAAACCCCCAACCCCGCCCACAAACAACAGCGACGAGCAAAGGTTGCCAGATTGGGCGGTTTTGAGTTTGATTGTGCAGGTAAAAACCTTTTGGAGAGGGTTTGGACTGGAGTCAGTCAACTACATCTGGCAACACAGAGAAGAGCACTGTAGCAGACATGTGCTCAGCTGGATATTACTGGAAGTGTGCAGATGAACCAGAGATGAGACTGTGAAGAGTCAGTGGTGGAGGTTTATCTCTGCAGCAATGCCTCAGCATTATAGCCCAGCCTTGTGCTGTGTTCCTCTGAGGAGCTTCTGAAATCTACACACTTACAGCGGAGGATTTAGAGATCCATTTGTTAAAGATAAGAGCAGAGAAGACTATTGATGTATGCAGGGGCGGACTGGCCATAGGGAGCAGCGGGACATTTCCCAGTGTCCTGACGGTGAATCTGGCCTGCTATCCAGCAAGTGTGAGTGCGTGTGTTTTCTCCAGCTTGTAAATGATGTGTTTAATTGTGTTTTGTAACTTGTAACCGCTTGTAGTGTATCTGGTTAACTTGTGTTCTCATATCGCGTCTAAAAGCACGTTGTAAATGCGACACGTGCCGCTTTGTTTACGGATTAAAATGCGTTTGTGAGCTGGTGTTCCTCTGCTGTTTGTCGGTGCTATGGCTACATCAGCTCTCCTACACACGTGCGGCAGTCCTGTTTCATAATGGTTCAGCTTTTGCCGCTGTGTGCACTAATACTGCATGTGTGTCTCTGTTTTTACTTCTGGTTAAGAATAGAGTGATATGCTGGGAGACCGGGGGGTTAGTTTCGGGGGTGTCTGAAATACGGGCGACTCCCGGGATAAACGAGTGTTGGCAGATGTGCTCACACACACACTATGACTACTTCAATATTGATAAGCCGTGGTGGGCATTCTCTCGCGCTGAATGATGTCGACCAATAGCAACAGACTGGGTCATCTGTCCAATCAGCGCAGTTTTGGCTGTTAAAGTCCATATATAGTCTATAATTTAGGTTTAAATAATCCCTAATTACTGAGTGTGTTTAAGTCACTTTTATTGTTGTTTTGGAGATATTAAGTCATGCAAAATTGCAATATGTTGATTAACACACTCTAAAAAAAAGCCATTTCTGGGTGTAATAGGGACTAACCTAACTGCTGGGTTAATTTTTTAAAATTAAATTAATAGGCCAAAGTTTAACCAAAAGTTTGGGTTAGTGTGTATTTAATAAAGTCCATATTTAGTCTATAATTTAGGTTTAAATAATCCATAATTCTTAGTGTGTTTGTTAAGTCACTTGAATTGTTGTTTTGGAGATATTAAGTCATGCAAAAGTGCCATGTGTTGATTTAAATGTTATGTCGTCATTAGTTTTTCATAATAGGGAATATTTTCTATTGCAAAATATATATCTTTCTGTCACATACGGGAGTCATAATCAAGTGTTGATGAAGTAAGTGGTGTGACAGTAAGCCTGCGTGAGCATCATTTGTTGTGCATGTGTTTTGTGTTGCGTTGTAATTGCATTCAGACACATTTGAGCCGTTTTCTTCCCGCTGTATTTCCTTCCCGTTTTCTCCGGGATCGCTGCAGTGGTTTAACGCTCCATTAATTGTGAGTGCTGTAAATCCTGTTAAACACTTGCGACAGCACTCGGCATGTCACCGCCTTCCTGACGGATCTCAGGCAGACCGGAAACGCGAAAGTTCCTGGAGTCTGTGTTCGTTTACAGTGATTCACAGTGGCATTGATGTCATTACACTGCTCACGTTCGCTTTTATATTAAACGAGTGAGGTTATGAAGGCTTCGGATGAACTTTTTTGATGATTTATTTATTTATTTTTTAAAATATTTACGTTTGTGTCCCACTTTCTTAAGTGTCCTTAACTACTATGCACTTGCATCAAAAAATAAATACAATGTACTTACTGTGTTCATAATGTATTTGAGAACACTTGTGGTGCTCTTGAGTCGGGATAGGGGTTGGGTTAAGGTCCAGTTTGATGGTATCGGTAGGTTTAAGGGTGGGTTAATCTGTAAGGGATGGTCAACAGTGTATTTACAAATGTAATTACAGAAATTAAGTACAGATGTAATTAAATGCAGGTATTTAATCAACATAAGTACAATGTAAAAACATGTATTTACACAATAACTACATTGTAACGAATTATTAATTTTAGTATACAGTAAGTACATATTAGTTAAGGTTAATATAAAGTGGGACCTAAGTTTGTTTTAATGTTAATTAATATAATTAAATATAACAAAGTTCATTTGTAATATGAAAATCTAGTAAAATAGGTATTTAAATTTTAGTGGGTTTCACATAATTTCTTTATGATGTCTCAGCACAAACCGATTGAGTTAACTTAATTGTTTTCGCAAATTGAATATACAGTAATACACTGTCTCCCCAAAAAAATCTCAAAAATTGTGTTTAATTTAATATAATAAAGACAGTATGCATTTATTTATTTATTTATTCATTCTCTTGTGAATTGCATTATGGGGCCTTTATCTCTGCTCTGACTGATTTTAAAATTTAACTTTAACTTTAGTTTCACTTAGAGTTGGGCGATGTTGACCAATTTGGCATCGTACACTGTCTAATGTGAAACATCGCAATGGATAATGGCATCCTTGTCATAGATAGCAATGAATTCATTATTTATGAATAATTAATTAATTCATAACGAATCAATTATTTGTAGCCAACCGTTTCAGCTACCTGACCTGCACGGTCTTTGTTTTACCCATAACCAAATCATCAATAAATAAAGATAAGCTACACACAGATGAGCACTTGTCAGTCACTGTGATTAAAAACAAGACAATATATGTTGCTCGTCTAGAAAATAGAAAGTTTTTAGATATTTGGACAAGAAATAAGACAAAACTCACAGTACACAAGCACTTTTTACAGTGTTTAAAGCAGGGAGTTTGTATTAGACTGAACAACTAACAGAGACAGGAATTTATTTGCCAAGAGAAAATAGTCTTTAATTTGACTGACGGTGAGATAAAGAAACCACATGATGAATTCAGCTGTCTCCATCTCGGTGTGTGTGAAGCGGAGATCCTGTAAATGAGCGTCTAACATGATGCACGCTTGAAAACAAGACATTAATCCGCATTAATTTAGGTTTAGATAATCCAGCATTTCTTAGAGTATGTGTTAAGTCACTTGAATTGTTGTTTTGAAGATATTAAGTCATGCAAAAGTGCGATGTGTTGATTCATACGCTCTAAAAAGCCATTTCTGGGTGAAATAGGGACTAACCCAACTACTGGGTTAATTTTTAAAAATTAAATTAATTGGACCAAGTTTAATCAAAAGTTTGGGTTAGTCTGTATGAAATGAAGTCCATATTTAGTCCATAATTTAGGTTTAAATAATCCATAATTACTTTGTGTGTTTAAGTCACTGGAATTGTTGTTTTGAAGATATTAAGTCACACTCTTAAAAAAAAAAAGTTCTTCAGTGGTTCCTAACGGTGGTTGAGGTGCTATTTAGCACTTTTACTGTGTAAAGAACATTTAAAGCACCATAAAGGTTCTTCAGTGGTTCTTTAGGGGGGTTAAAGTGCTATATAGCACCACTACTACTGGTAAGCACTTGTTCTTATAGCTAATTCTCATAACTGTTATGCCGGCTTTATTTGCGGAAAGGGTAAAGTAACATTATGAGCACCTTAAAATATAGGTGCTATATAGCACCATTTGACAAAAGTACTATATAGCACCTATTTTTTTAAGGTGCTGTATAGCACCAAAAAAGGTTCCCCCCTTATTACGACCAAAGAACCAGTTTTGGTGCTATTTAGCACCTTTTTTTAGAATGCATGCACAAGTGCAATATGTTAATTAACACGCTAAAAAAAGCCATTTCTGGGTGTAATAGGGACTAACCCAGCTGCTGGGTTAATTTTTTAAAATTAATTTTATAGGACCAAGTTTTATTTTTATTAAACTGAGTTGTAACTGGAAGAGCATCTGCTGTGCCAGAGTAGTTGGTGGTTCATTCCACTGAGGCGACACTGATTAATCAGGGACTGGAAGGAAAATGAACGGATGTCTGAAAATCAGTCTAGAAAATGCTTCTTGATTTTAGAATTTTTAGATATCTGGACAAGAAACAAGACAAAACTCACAGCACGCAAGCTTTATTCACAGTGTTTAAAGCAGGGAGTTTGTGTTAGACTCAATAACTAACAGAGATATTGAGCCAAGAATCTATTTGCCAAGAGAAAATAGTCTTTAATTTGACTGACGGGGAGATAAAGAAACCACATGATGAATTCAGCTGTCTCCATCTCTGCGTGTGTGTGAAGCGGAGATCCTGTAAATGAGCGTCTAACATGATGCACGCTTGAAAACAAGACGTTAATCTGCGATTGCACAACATCCGTCAGCCGCTGTATACCTGCACCAGAATGACGCACACGTGATGCCAAACATCCAAACTTCATCTGTACACACTGACAGACGAGACAAAGGCCTTTATGAGTAAATGAACGAACGCTGATGCGCCTGCGAGCCATTGTTTTTTATGGCTGAGGTCAGAGAGCGGAGCGGAGCTCACTTTCACAACATCTGCAGCTCATAGAGTTGCATAATCTCACATAACAGAAACACACGGCCTCATACGTCAATGGCGGAGGAGAGAACGCTTGAGAACAACAGCGTCTCAAACCAAACACCATCACAGCTTCCTGAACAAGCTGTGCTCCCATTTCACAAAATATAAAACAACTCACATCTGGCTCTGAGTAATGTTGCTCTTACCAGAACACACACATATATATATATATATATATATATATATATATATGTGCAGACGAATGTTTGAGGTCATGGGGAAAACAGAGCAGTGCATGATGGGGAATGCTATCCGGGAAAGCCCGTCAGAGAGCATACAAACATGGGTAACACTTAATAACTAGATGATACAATTTGAGGACAAACTTTATGGTGGCTTGAAAAGCCTGTTTTAAGCAGTTTATTTAGTTTGAAAAAGTATCGAGTTGATTGAAATAATGTTTAAGATCGCTGCAGTCAACAATGTAACCATTTTAAATACTGAAGCAAGCCAGTAAAAAGCTTTAAAGGTGATCCCTGTGTCTGAGGTTGGGAATAGCATGATTCTAGCATGAATTAGCATGTTGTCAGCATGAATTAGCATGTGTTAGCATGATTCTGGTATAAGTTAGCATGTTGTTAACATGTTTCTAGCATGACTAGCACGATACTATCATAATTCTAACATGAATTAGCATGCTGTTAGCATGATTCTAGCATGAATTAGCATGTTACTAGTATAATGTTAGCATGAATTAGCATATAACTAGCATGATTCTAGCATGAATTAGCATGTCACTAGCATTAATCTAGCATGAATTAGCATGATGTTAGCATGATTCTAGCATGAGTTAGCATGTTACTAGCATGATTCTAGCATGAATTAGCATGTTGACAGCATGATTCTAGCATGAATTATCATGTTGTTAGCATGATTCTAACATGAATTAGCATGTAACTAGCATGAATCTAGCATGAATTATCATGTTGTTAGCGTGATTCTAGTATGAAGTAGCATGTCACTGGCTTGAATTAGCATGATGTTAGCATGATTCTAGCATGAATTTGCATGTTACCAGCATGATTCTAGCATGAATTAGCATTTTTTTAACATGATTCTAGCATGAATTACATGTTGTTAGTATGATTTTAATGTGTTGTTAGCATGATTTTAGCATGAATTAGCATGTTGTTAGCATGATTCTAGCTTGAATTAGAATGTTACTAGCATGAATCTAGCATGAATTAGCATGTTATTAGTATGACTCTAGCATGACTTGTGTTGTTAACATGCTAATGTTGTTAGCATGATTCTAGCATTAATTAGCATGTTAGAATGATTCTAGCATGAAGTGAGCATGATTCTAGAATGAATTAGCATGTTTCTAGCATGATTGTAGCATGTATTAGCATGTTGTTAACATGATTCTAGCATGAATTAGCATGTTGCTAGCATGATTTAGCATGTTACTAGCATGATTGTAGCATCATTTAGCATGTTACTAGCATGTTTCTAGCATGAATTAGCAAGTGCTAGCATGACTAGCATGTCACTAGTATGTACTAGTATGCTAACTTGTTTCTAGCAAGATTAGCATGTCGGTAGGATGTTACAACTATTAGCATGTGCTAGAACAGCTAGTCACAGTCTATGGGACATTTGCTAGGTGCTGAAATTGGTTGCTAGGGAGTGGCTAGAAAGTTTAAAGGTCATCAGTGATTGGCTGCTGGCTAGACTGAGTTGAATGAGGTCAGACTCTAGTCTGTAGGACAGTCTGATGCAGAGTTATGAGCTCACAAAGTTTGACCCAATGTTAAGTCAATAGTACTTTTGGGAATTTTCTGGGTCATTTTTCGGAAAACCCAAAGTCGGATCAGTTAGAAAAGATATAGTAACCCGAGTCAGACCAGTCTGAAGGTTTGACCAAAGTTTGAAGGACGTAGCTTGAAAGGTTTAAGAGGAGATACCCTTTAAATATAGTCTCAGAAGAAAGAAGTTTACGTGAGATAACAGTATGCTGGCTTATAATAACAGCACACTACACTCTCAGAAATAAAGGTGCAGGAGGTGTTACTGGGCCGGTACCTTTATAAGAGTCCACAATTGTACCTCAAAGGTGCCTAATTAGTGCCCAAATGTGCCTAAAAAGTACCTTTGAGGTGTCATTATGGACCCTTCAGGTACAAATATGTACCTTTTGAAAAGGTACTGCCCCAGTGACAGCTCCTGTACCTTTATTTCTGAGAGTTTATAATACATCATTAAGCATTAGCTAATAGTTAATTTTATCCTTTGTTAAGTATTAACCAATCGGCAACCTCCCGCTCTCCCTCATAAAGCTAATATAGAGGTAACTGAGTTCTGCTTGTCCTGGCTCCATAATAGAGCACATTTCTATGGAGCCCAATGTTAAAATGGCCAGTTTTACAGCAGAATAAAGGTGTTTACAGCCTGGTACAAAAAACAATTTTGGTTTATATAGCTAATATTACCCTTCATGACAACTGTGAGGGGGTGAATTTTTTTATAACTCATCCATATTAAGTTATATTTAGTCTGCATAATTAAGGGCGTGGCCACTTGAGTGACAGCTAGGTCTCACTGTTTGCCTTCACTTCACCTCAGCTGATTCCGGCTGATTAGCCGCTGAACTCGGCATGTACATCGTATTTTTGTGTTGTTTTATGCGGCTGTACACAGTCAGTTCCCTCTTGGGATTATTTCCAACAATCATCAGATAATATGTCATGCTCTATGCACTTAATTGCGCTCAAAAACCATGGACCCTTTTAACAAGCCTGTCTTGATGCGTTTAACAGTCATCATAATTTTAAAGAGCCCCTATTATACATTAAAAAGGGTCATATTTTGGTTTTGGGGGTCTCCAACAACAGGCTGATCTGCATGCAAGGTCAAAAAACACTTTCATTGTCTTATAATCTGCATTTATTTTTACCTCATTATCCCAGCGACACCTCTATGAATCATTCAGCGATTCATTTGTTCCTAAACTACTCCTTAGCACGATGCTAATCTGCACTGATTGGACCAATGAGTCGATGACCCAGTCTGTTGCGATTGGTCGAGAGTGCTCAGCGTGACAGAATGCCCATCACGGCATAGTGAAAGCGTGAGCATACCTGCCAACACTCCCGTTTTTCCCGTGAGTAGCCTGTATTTCAGACCCATCTAACGGCACCCTCCCGATTATTTCTCCCCGGTCCTCAGCATTTTGGTATGGCCTTTGAAACCCCGGGGTCGCCAACATTGGTATAGGATCTGATCGCAGCGCTCGAAACATGCTTCACAGGAGTTAGTAACATCACAGTACCCGGTTCTCAATAGTGTTATTCAGACACCTCACCCCCGAACTCCACCTCCCCGGTCTCCCAGCATATTACTCTAATCTTAACCAGAAGTAAAATCAGCGACACAGATGCAGTATTAATGCACACAGCGGCAAAAGCTGGACTATTATGAAACAGGACCGCCACGTGTGTAGGAGAGCTGAGGTAGCCATAGCAATGACAAACAGCAGAGGAACACGAGCTCACAAACGCATTTTAATCCGTAAACAAAGCGGCACGCGTCGCGTTTTCAAAACACAATTAAATTCATAATTTGCAAGCTATAAAATGCACGTGTGTTTCATGTGTTTACACTTGCCATACAATTTACGACGTTGTGCATGCTTAAAGGTGGGTTCAGCATCTGCACCACACTAGTCTACATTATACACTAACTCTACATTATAATACACAGTGCTCAACATATGCGTCCACCCCTCATAAATCTCTCATGTAAATTCATGTTTTCTAAAGTAAGCTTTACAATATTAATATACTTTACCTAGTAGCTAATATACTTTACCTAATATAGATGTTTCTTATTAATTCTTTGTTTGTGAAGAGCTTTGAATTGCATGTATGTACGAAAAGTGGTATACAAATAATACATTTCTTCCCTCATTTTCCTTTGGCTTAGTCCCGTTATTAATCAGGGGTCACCACAGTGGAATGAACCGCCAACTTATCCAGCATATGTTTTACGCAGCAGATGTCCTTCCAGCCGCAACCCACTACTGGGAAACACCCATACACACTCATTCACATGCACACTCATACACTACAGACAATTTAGTTCATCAATTCCCCTATAGCGCATGTGTTCCACACAGAAATGCCAACTGACCCAGCTGGGACTCAAACCAGTGACCTTCTTGCTGTAAGATGATAGTGCTAACCACTGAGCCACCATGCTGCCCCAAATAATTTATACAAATTACAAAGTTTTAACAAAACAATCTTGTTTTTGTCCTCATCGGGTCCCGTCTCTGTTTTTCTCTCGGCGACACCTGAACACAATGCGTCTAGCCTCAGCACAAAACTCTGTGTTCCTCATTAATGAAGTCAAATTGTGTCTCAGTCTCCGTCCACACAGTGTTCTTCCAGTAGCCGTGGGATCATGCGTGTAATGTCTGGCGCTGGAGATGATGTTGTGTTTGGACGGTCTGAGTTCAGCTCTGCTCACTGTTTATGAAGATTAATGAAGATGAACAGATGCTGGAGATTCCTGACGCTCCTCTGCTGATAACCTCAGATTCCTCACCGATGCTCTCACCGTTATTTACACTCCGCTGCGTTATTTCTCGGAGAAAATCGCTCGAATGCTGCGTCTAAAAAAGACTGAGTGCGTAAGAGCCCACAATCCAAACGGTTGCAAAAAAAGGGCTGAATGCCATCATGAAGAGGAGGAAAGATGATAAGGGTGTGAAGGATTGAACCATGTGTTATTACTGAAACACTTCATTGTTGTGTGATTTCTTTTGAAGAGATAGATGGATAGAGAATGAGAAATGGATAGATAGATAGAGAAATGAATGAAGAGATGGATAGATGGATGGAAGGTTGGACAGATTGAAACTGGATGGATGTATTGGTAGACAAATGGATGGATGGATGGATGAATGGATTAGAGATTTATCAATTGGCGGATGAATAGATGGATGGATGGATCGATGGATGGAAGATACTGTGGATGGATGGATGGATGGATGGATGGATGGATGGATGGAGAAATGGATAGAGAAATGAATAGAGAGATGGATAGATGGATGGATGGTTAGACAGATAGATTGAAACTGATGGATATATGTATCAGTAGACAAATGGATGGATGGATGAAATAGATAGATAGATAGATAGATAGATAGATAGATAGATAGATAGATAGATAGATAGATAGATAGATAGATAGATAGATAGATAGATAGATAGATAGATAGATAGATAGATAGAT